>JBAMBJ010003476.1:0-17056 GCA_037043495.1 Drosophila recens
TAATAGTTATGAGTTTAAAAAAATCAAAGCACCAAAAAGCGTCCCAGAAGAGTGGGAAAAACAGACATATGTTATTTTTGAACGCCAAATTCGAAAACAGGATAAACTTTTATTTTCAATTTTTATAAAAAAAATTATTTTTAATTAAATTAGAATTAATTTAAATGATAAAAATCAAAAACAATTATTATTTTTCAATTTTTATATAAAAATTAAACCCCAACTCTTATTTCCAATTTTTATTATAAAAATTGACAAATAACTCTTATTTGTTGATTTTTATTACAAAAATTGGAAATAAGAGTTGGGGTTTATTTTTATATACTATAAAAATTGAAAAATAATAATTGTTTTTGATTTTTATCATTTAAATTAATTCTAATTTAATTAAAAATAATTTTTTTATAAAAATCAGCCAATAACTCTTATTTTTTAATTTTTTGACAAAAAACTTATAAGAGTTACAGTCCCTGGCTTTAAAACTTTCAAAATTCAATAAAATAAAACTAGCGGAGACCCCTAAAAATGTTTAGACCCCGTACTTAAAAAAAGTACAGGGGTCTATTAACTTTGTCACAAAAAAAAAATGGGCGTAACAGGCAGAAGGAGGCGTGGCAGACCCCATAAAGTATATATATTCTTGATCAGCATCAACAGCCGTGTCGATATAGCCATAGATCTCAGAGACTATCAGAGCTAGAGACTTCAAACTTGGTATGAAGGCTCGTCTATATTGCACGCAGATGGAGTTTGTTTTAGATTTTGGATCGGACCACTGTATCATATAGCTCCCATAGGAACGATCAGTTAAAAATCAAGTCGTCGTATGAACAACTTTTTTGTTGCTTAAGATATCTCGACCAAACATTCCCATACATCCTGACCAAATTTGCTTATATAGCTGCCATAGGAATGATCAGACCAAAATAAAGTTTTAGTACGAAAAACATTTTGGTTGTTTGAGAAATTTTAACCAAACTGACAAAATATGAATATGGCATGGTCCAATACATCCTGATTTGGTTGAAATCTGACCATTATATCGTATAGCTGCCATAGGAACGATCAGTCGAAAATCAAGTCTTAGTACGAAAAACTATTTTGTTGTTTGAGATATCTTAACTAAACCAACAGAGTGTTCATATGGCATAGTCACATACATACTGATCAAATTTGGTTGACATCAGAACACTATATCAGTCGAAAATATAGGTTAAGAATGAAATTTTTTTTAATATCTCAACCGAACTCATAGATTGGAAATATGCTATGCCTTTTACATTTTGATTGCACACTCGACTGTCGCCGACTGGAGCCCTATTGTTGGGTGAAAAGTATATTCAGTACACAGAAAAAAAAATCCGGGATATTTAGCCCGGATTCAATCCGAAACGATGTCAGAAGTGGGGTAATCTCGGATTTACTTAAACCAAGTATGAAATACTTGATTTTTTCAATCCCGAATTCAATCCTAAAATTCTTAAATTCAGGCTAAAAAAAAATAATGTTTTTTGTTACATTTAAACTTTTTTAAAATTTTTTTTTTATTTTTTTTTAACTTTTTTTTTTATTTTTTTTTAATTAATTTTTATTATTTAATTTTTTATTTTTAAATTTTTTAACTTATTTTTTATTTTTTTTTTAAATTTTTTTTTTAAATTTTTTATTTAATTTTTTTTTTAAGCATTTTTTATTTATTGTTTTTTTTTTAAACATTTTTTTTTAATGAAGAGAATGTTTGAATGCAATTGACTGGGGGGAATCGAACCCAGGTTTTTTTCAAACAGGTCAGCGACTCTAACCACTGAGCCACCGAACCAATTGAAATGAGAGAGGCCGAGAGAGAATCAAGTAATTTAGGCTTATTTTCCCATTTTAATCCCGATAAAGGCTTGATTGTTTAGTTTAATCCTGGAAACATACTTAAAAAATGCAGGCTTAAATTAAGTATTTTAGGCTTGATTTTAGAACGGCATTTTTTTTTCTGTGTACAGAGATAACTACAGTCGAACTTCCCTAACTCGAACTTCCCTAACTCGAAGTTTCTCTAACTCAAACAAAATCGAGTGGCAATAGCGTTTACTAAGCAAATTCCATACAATTCTACTTCCCTAACTCGAACTTCCCTAACTCGAACAAAAATATTGGCCCGTGCTTCTGTAAGTCGAAGTTTTCGGGAAAATCTCCAATAAAGTTTGAATTTTTTTTTCTTCTCTGCTTTATGCTTTTGTTAACGGATCGTTTGGATATGTAATATTGATGTACATGAACATATGGTGATGTAATATGATAAAATATTGAATCAACAATTCTTAAGGCTTGTGAAATTGCTATAGGAAAGATGTTCGAAATGTACGTCATGACATCAGCACGTGTATTCAAATTTGTATCTCTTTAAGAAATTTGTAAACTTATTTGTTAAGAAATTGAAAAGTGGACCAGTTTTCATTATATTAAAAAATGAAAAATTAATTATGTCATTTGACAATTATAGCTATAACTTAGTTGAAAATACAGTCGAACTTCCCTAACTCGAAGTTTCTCTAACTCGAACAAAATCGAGTGGCAATAGCGTTTACTAGGCAAATTCCATACAATTCTACTTCCCTAACTCGAACTTCCCTAACTCGAATTTCTCCCTAACTCGAACAAAAATATTGGCCCGTACTTCTGTAAGTCGAATTTTTCGGGAATATTTCCAATAAAGTTTGAATTTTTTTCGTTTCTATTTTATGCTTTTGTTACCGGCTCGTTTTTATACTTAATATTGATGTACATTAACATATTTTGATGGAATATGATAGAATATTGCATCAACAATTTTTTAGGCTTGTGAATTTGCTATAGGAAAGATGTTCGAAATGTACTTCTTTGTCACCACACCAGCTCAATAATATTTATCATGACACCAGCACGTGTATTCAAATTTTTATCTCTTTAAGAAAATTTTAAACTTATTTGTTATGAAATTGAAAAGTGGACCAGTTTCCATTATATTAAAAAATGTAAAATAAATTATATCATTTGATTCGGGAACGTCTTCTGGATACAGCAAAAGAACGATAAAACCTATTTTTGAGAATATCGACAGGTCTTGAACAAGCTGAAATTTTTGTTGTTGAAAATAACAAGAAAAGCTTGCAATTTGAAATGTATTTATGAATGAATGAAATTGTAGTTTCATTTAAAAACTAAAAAAAAAATTCCCTAACTCGAAGTCTCCCTAACTCGAACTTTTTTTGTGGATAATGGTGATTCGAGTTAGGGAAGTTCGACTGTATTTTTATTAACTGAAATTATTATTAATCGAAATATGTAAATGCGAATCGCAGGGATTAAAGCTGTGATAGTTCTTATGCGATTTATTTTATTATAAGGAAACTCAGATGAGCACTTTAAGCCCAAATCAGCTTGTCATGTTCCCTAGCTCATCCCTCAGAAGTCAATTTGGACAGGACACTCTTGTGGGGATTAAAGTCTGACCATTGGCCATTATACCACATGTGTTGTTGTTGTTGTAGCTGCTGTTATTAATTAAATTTGCAATACTATGGTTGACTGGCTGTGCATATAACGGAAATGATAAGCTTAAAGCCAAGTGCTCTTTCATTAGGCACACTTCACTGATTGGCTCAGAGTTGACTTCAATTTAATTTTCAGAGATTTCCACTTACCGCTTTAGATCCGGACTGGCCGTGTAAGGTGCCGAGACTTCTTTGATTTTCAGTACGATAATCGCCGTTATAAATATGCAAATGACATTGACAATCGTCAGGCAGCCGGACACAATGCCATTGATCAGGAATTCCGTTGGCAAATAGTCCGTGTAGATGAAGGGATAGGCGCTCGTTGAGTTCATTGCCTCGTTCTTCAAATGGGGAATACGTTTCTCCGGATAGATGAGCCATATGCAGGCCATGGACCAAAATAAACCCTGTAAAACAATAAACAGCAAACCAAACACTGTACTGTGTGCTGGTCAGATTTACAGACTTAAGCCAAGTAGACCCAATGCGTGGGCTGTTGGCTCTTGGCTATTGGCTGTTGACTGTCGATGTCACGAGGTCGTGACGTACGCGTTGCCAAATTGAAATTGAAACCGGGTCTGGCGATGTTCTTAGCATACAAAGTAGTACTGATCTCGGCCTTGAATTGTTATAAATTTCAGCTAACACACACACTTACACACAGACCGACTCCGTCGTAGATAAAACTTCATTGTCGCATTGTCTGCTTTCTGTCTTTTTTTTTCTTCTCTGGCACTTTTTGCTCTTATAAATTATAATGACTCAGCTCCAGCCAAACACACACACACACACACACACACACACGCTCCGGAAGTGCGTGCCTGCTGCAAATACGTGTTTATGCGAATGTGTATATATAATTTTTTTGTGCTCATTTCTGGTTTTCTTTGCTATTTTTTTTTGTACTTATGGCCATTTTGGCAAACTTATTGCCTGTTCTTATTTGAAAGTAAGGACGACAAATTATTTCTACAGCAGAGAGAAAAAGTCTATTAAATGTTAATAGAAAAGCAAATAAAACAGAAATTATTCATTTTTTTATTTACACTCGTAAGTAAAGCGAAAAGAAAACAAAAAGACAAATGTGTCGGAACTTTAAAAAATATGTTTAAATTAAACGAATGCATATAATAATAAATATCATTTATAAGCTAGTCAAATGATAACAATCTACAGTCAACGAGTAACAGTTTGCGAGCAGACAACGCTGCGTATGAGTAATATGAATATGAAATAAATGTAATTACTCATACGCACCGTTGTCGTTGTGCAAAATGCATGCAATTAATTGTGGCACGCTGTTTGGGCGATGCAGTTAGCAGATTTTAGGTTAAAAACGTGCAGCGGCTGCCTGACGGAGCTGACAGCGTCGGAGTTTTAGTGCGTGTGTCTGATTTATGCGGTTCATATAAGCCAAAAAACTATGCAGCAGCAGGTCGGGGCCAGGACAAGGGCAGGGAGAGGGGGAGAGGGGGAAAGTACACACATGCTCGACCACAATCGTCGGCATGATTAAGCGATCTCAGCGCCATTGTTTCAGCGCATGCAGTTAGCAAAAGGAACAGAAGCAGAACCAGAACCCGAAATAGGGCCAGAACCAAGAGAAGGACCAAACGCTCCGTAATTTGCTCGCTTGCATCATTTTGTCATGCTTGTGGTACAACACCCCGACTTTCCCCACTTTCCCGACTCTCCCGCCATCTTTTGGCATTGTCTATCTGTCACAATTGATAAATGTCAGCCAGCCTCGTGTCGCCGGGAGTTTTGTTTGTTTGTTTGACTCTTTAACTGTGTTTGGCTCTTTGGTTCCTTGGTTGTTGCCTTGCCGGTTTCCGCTGTGCAAGTTTTTGAATGCCTTCCCACTTTAGTTGCAGTTCTCAGAACGTTTGCTTAATAATTTTACGCAACATCCGCTTGGGGTTAAATTCGCACTTGAAATTGGGTCGAAATTTATGCACTCGTTGCGGTTAGCTGCCACAATGTGAGGCAAGCAGCTGAGCCAAAGCCAAAGCCAAAGCCAAAGCCAAAGCTAGAACTGGTCGTAAGTAATAGCCAACAGGCAATCGGCCGGATAGATTTATGACCAAAAGTTTTTGTGCCTTGCACTTCAGATTAATCAGCAAATTGTATTTTTGGCCTAATTTATGTGTTAGCCACCAAAGCACGCAACCTTCACTTGCTTTCTCTCTCACTCCTTCTTCATTTCGCTTTTCCCTCTCTTTTTCTCACACACTCACTTGCACTCATTCTGTAAGTCAACATGGCCATCGCATTTTGGGCAAGTGAACGGCAAACATTTTCCAATTTTTCTACTTAAAGCCCTTTTACTTTCCCAATATCAAATGCTGTTTAAGTTTTCAGAGCATTCACAAATATTTGCGGTAATTGAATGGAAACACTTAAAAGCAAATAAAATTATAATGTTGTGGTTAAGTTAAATATAATAATGAGGGAAGTGTATGTATTTCTTGCAGTGACTATGATTGAATATCCTTACTTAGTTATTAAATTACATTTCACTTGATATTTATTTGACTTTGATATTCTCACTTTTATTAAATATTTGTCATTTTATTTGCTTACATTTTTCATAAATTAAATGTTTCTTTCATTTCCCCACAGTATCCCTAAGATTAACAGCCCTGTTCTCTCTCTCTATGTCAGCACAACATACTCACCACAGCAGAGCAAAGTATGATCAATGGCAAACAATGCTAAATATTTGCGCTGCTTAGCACCGCTGTTAATCTCTCACTCTCTCTCTCTTTCTGTTACTCAACAGACTTCCCACAGCAGATCAATGGTGCTCTGCTGTTGGGTATAACACCAATATAAATATGTATGAATATTATTGCATGACACAATTTGTGACAATTTAATTGTGCCCTCTTGCAAAAGCTGCGCATATACATACATATAAATATATTGCTCTGGTTCTTTATGCATCGAAAATCAATGAGTCAGCAATATTCGGCAAGAGGACATTCATAATAATATTCGTTGCCAGTGGCAATCAATGTGAGGATTTTGTCGTCAGCTCAACAATTAAAGGACATATTTGGGTGCATATTTAATACTTACACAATTGACGACCGGCGGCAGCAAAGATGCTGATATGGCAACGCCAATCAATGGACCAGCCGAGCCCTGGAGCAACGCTACGGCAACGCCGGTGCCAGATGTTAGAGCCCAGAGAACACCCATCCACAAGGAACGCACGTTGCCCCTGCAAATTGGGAAGAAAATTTCAAATGCATGAAATGTGCGTGGGTGGAAAAAAGTTTAATAAAAAAGCCGTAAAACAAAAATTAATTAAAAACAAAAACGCAGAAAAGTGATAAATGCCAGCTGTAAATAAAGCAAAGCGAAGCTGAAACTGAAAATTGAGTTAAATTTAGATGAGAGGCCGCGCAACGGATGTCGGTGGCATTTCTTATCTGCCCTGTCAGCTGGACACGCCACCAGGTGGCGCCACTTCTCCTCTGATTTATTTCGTTCTTTTATTTTTTACTTTAACATGAGTTTTTTTGGGAGGTAATTCGCGACTTTGTCAAGTGTCAGCGGCTTTTGTTATCACTTCCGGCAAGCGACCTTGTCCGCGGTTGGCCTTTGCAGTCATTTTTCAAATCTGGAATTCAGTGAAAGGATTGCATTTATTCTGAGAATAAAAAACAGTCACATTTCCGAGTTCTCCTTCCCACTAAACTGAAGTGACTATTCCATAATCACAACAATGTAAAATCCAACTTTAGTTTGTCGAAAATGTAATTTATGTCTTTGAAAAAAATTGAATTAAAATTAAGATTTAAAAGTTCTAAATCATTGAATAAATATGAATATATCTAGTGTGAAATTATTATTATTTAAAAATATTGTAACTTTTTCTTAAGCCTGCGGGATTGCTAATGTATCGGTTATCGTCAATCGAATACCGTTTTTAGCACATTCCAACTTAAATATTCTTGTTCCACATGGACTTCTTTCCCCTGCGACGTCTTTTAATGGTCTTCTTGCCCGGCTTCCTCACGATCTTGAACTTCCTCTTGATCTTCTTCTTTCCTGAGCCTGTGCCTGGAGTTGCAGTTGTTGTTTCCTCCTCGCCGCCTCCTTCCACAGGCGGCACCGTAGTCACCTCTCCCTCTCCTCCACCGGGAAGCACAGTAGTTATCTCTGTTACCGTTTCAATCACGCAGAGAGGATGTAAGGCATTGATTAGCAGATCGCAGTCGATGCATTCCAAGTTGAGGGGCTCGTCCACACAGGACACTTGTGCCTCACTCAGAGGCAAGTTTGTGATGATTGCCAGAAAAGCACAGATACCAATTGTAATAACAGCTCTCATCTTCAGGTTGATAAGACGAATGATAATCCAACTTTCATTTCCAACTATTTTTATAGCTTATAAGAGATGAACTCAATTCGATATTTGAAGAGCTTGCGCAGCTGCTACGAGTCTTTTAAGTTCATATTTGCTGAGTTTCGTCTTCACTTTTTTACTAATTAAAATAGGTCAAGTCAATTGAGCACCAATTCATGGTCATGTGACAAAAGGTAAATAAATAATAAGCATACTTTCAATTGCATGACAAATGCGAAGGAGGAAATATGTTTATTAAATAAAACACAAAAATTAATTAAAAATAGAAAGGCAGAAAAATTATGAATGCCAGCTGTAAATGAAACGGAGCGAAGCTGAAACTGAAAATTGAGTTAAATTTAGATGAGAAGCCGCGCAACGACTGTCGGTGGCATTTCTTATCTGCCCTGTCAGCTGGACACGCCACCAGGTGGCGCCACTTCGCGTCTGATTTTTTTTGCTTTTTATTTTATTTTGTGTTTTTTTTTGGGAGGTAATTCGCAACTTTGTCAAGTTTCAGCGGCTTTTGTTATCACTTCCGGCAAGCGACCTTGTCGTCGGTTGGTTGTTGCAGTCATTTCTCGCTGTGAAAAATGTTTTGAAACTTTTCATAGTCCTTTTTTGTGTGTGATTCATGCACACCTCATTTGTGCCCACACTTTGCCTACATGGAAATTTTGTGCTTTTTTTTTCGTTTACCTTTTCCCAACTTTCGCTGATTAATGGCCCTTAACTCTGCTTTGACTTCGCGTCTGTTTTAAATTTGTCTCAACCAAAGAAAATGAAGAAAATAATTCTACATTTCGCATTTTATCATACAACAACTTTATTATGTGCCGCAATTTACGCTCAATTATTGGCGAACTTGGAGTTTCTCATAAATTAATGACTATAATTTAATGGTTATCATTTAAACTTTTGTCAAATAACTCAACAAATCTGAGTATAATTTGGGGTACATGTATATAAACTCAATTTTTGGTGTGTTACGGCATTTAGCATTATGTTTGAGAAAATTTAGAAAATTATTAAAGTATTTTGACCACCTGATTAAAGATTCTTCAAGTGGTAGTAATATGACATAATGTTTAACTTTTCAATTTTGTGTAATTTCATATTGCTCAAAGCCCCAACAATCTCTCTCATATTTCATATTTTATAATTAGATATAATTTAAATTAAATTTTACAAAAAAAGAAAACAAATTTGTTTGCTTTTAAATAAAATAATTACACGAACCGCAAAATTTGTGGCAAATCTGCATTTCACAGAAAGGATTGCATTTATTCTAAATGAAATCAGCACTTACTTTTCCTAATCCCGCGTTCAAAACATCGTCGCCCACTTTTATGCAGATTGCGTTTTGTTAATTTGCATGTGAAATTCGCAGGACATGAGACTGAGTTGACGCATTTCACCAAACAACACGATTTAATTCCTAACTTTAATTTGCTGTAAATTTAGTTTGACTCTTGAAAAATTGGGAAAGATCTAAGCAATTTAAAAACATTTCAATAATTGATTAAATATGAATATTTTTGGTATATTTATGGTGCAGTTATTAACAACTTTTACTAAACTAGGTTTAAAACTACTGTAACTTTTCATGAGCCTGCGGGATTGCTGAGCTATCGCTTGTCGTTAATGGCATATCGTTTTCAGGTGATTCCAATTTAAAAATTCTTGTTCCACATGGACTTCTTTCCCCTGCGACGTCTTTTAATGGTCTTCTTGCCCGGCTTCCTCACGATCTTGAACTTCCTCTTGATCTTCTTCTTGCCTGAGCCTGTGCCTGTAGCTGCAGTTGTCTCTTCCCCCTCGCCGCCCCCGTCCACAGGCGGCACCGTAGTCACCTCTCCCTCCCCTCCACCGGGAAGAACAGTGGTAATCTCTGTTACCGTTTCAATCACGCAGAGAGGATGTAAGGCATTGATTAGCAGATCGCAGTCAATGCATTCCAAGTTGAGGGGCTCGTCCACACAGGACACTTGTGCCTCACTCGGAGGCAAGTTTGTGATGATTGCCAGAACAGCACAGATACCAATTGTAATAACAGCTCTCATCTTCAGGTTGATAAGACGAATGATAATCTAACTTTCATTTCCAACTATTTTTATAGCAAATTAGAGATGAACTCAATTCGATATTTGAAGAGCTTCCGCAGCTGCCTATTATTTTATTTGTTGAGTTTCTTCTTCACTTTTTGACTGCTTAAAATAGGTCAAAATTAGGCACAATTTTTGTGTGCTTACAATCATGTGACCAAAGTTAAATATGCTCTTGACTTATGAAAGTTAAACAATAACAATAAACAATATATGTTTATTTTGTGAAGAGTTATCTAATTAAATTGAAGGTAGAGTAAAAAATAAATACTTAATACATATGTATAAATACTTATACATTTCTCTTCAAGTGTGAAGCTTTTATATCAAAGACTTGGCTTAAAAAAGCTTTAAAAGTCGCATTAGCCTTGACATTGAAATAATACAGGATTACAAAAGTTCAGTTTTTCCTTAAAATTTCAGATCTGAGAAGGGGGAAGGCTTTGACTTTGTCACAATGGAAATCCATTAAGTATGTTAATTAGGCATCGGCTCATGAAAACGCGAGACTGTGTTGCCAAATTCAAGTCAGCTTGGGGAATGAATCTATGAGTGCAAATGTAATAAATTACTTGCAAATAATTCAACTAATCTGATCCGTTCCCCTCTCCCGAAATGCGAGGCGTGCGCTCATTAGGCCAACACTCGGTGCTCTGTTCTCTTTAGTCTCTTCTCTTAAGGCCTTCCCCTCCTCAGGCAGGGGAAGGGGGCGATAGATAGACTTTGTTGGAAAGTTGTATATGAGCATACATTTGTTATGGCATCGTTTTTTGCCAGCTTGCGAGGACGTCGAAATCTTCAAGTTGCCACGCGCCGACTGCGTAAATCTCGAATGCCAGTGGGCCAAATAGGCTTAGGCCTAAACAGACAAACTCACGTACCCGCCGCCCGGCCACACCCCTTTGCGAATTCAGCGGCAACAATAAATTAAGCTCAGACGCAGTTACCCGGAAGTTGTGCGTAATGAATGTGTGTCGGCAATTGTGTTAATTGCGCAAAATAAATTGTTAAAATAATAATACAAAAGACGGACAGACAGAGGGACAGGAGAGGAGGCTGTGCAATAGAGATACCATTGAGAGTCAAATCTGACAGCTGAATGTATCTACATCCCTCAATTGAGAGCCCGGCCAACACAATGCCCAATGTACAAATACAAATCATCATAATAATAACACGAGCTTCTCTCGTTGCTGCCTCTCGTTGATTGCGTGATTGCTCCTGGCCAGAACTGGCATCCCTCCGGCCCACTCCACTCCCCCTCACCCTCACAACCCCACATCAAGGACTGCCCATATATCTCCACATGCGCGTGTGTTTCTAATGGCCAGCTTCCGGGTAGAAACCCCACCCTCATCCAGCTAAATCCCGCTTCGATAGGTGCCATTGTCCGGCCATAATTGTGTCACGTGGCGCGTGAAAGCGGCCTCGTCACTGGCCACCGAATTAGGGGCATTTGTGCTTTTGGCCAAATAAATATGCCTGTAATTTAATTGTATCTCATATTTGTCTCTATAAACCTAAACAAACATTAGACTTTTTTCTCTTTTAACTCCTCTCAGGTCATAAACATATGTGGCTTATAATTGCTCCTTCAATATACAATTACTATCAATAAATACTAGAGTTTGCATAATGAATTGAATTTATTAAAAGTTTAATTGCCATTAGCTTTCGACTGTCATAAGCTGAAGTTGAATTACAAAGGCCAACTTCAATTTTCAACTCAAGTCTCAGCTTTCGCATTTGATTGACTCCGACATTTGACATGCCCCGGAGATCAAAGACTAATTCAAAGTAAAATGAATCACATATTAAATGGCTTTTGAAGACGATAATTAGCATAAAAGAACATGTTCCTGAAATATGAAGACTTGATGAACATTCTATAAGAATCGAATTACCAACAATTGTGAGGGATTGGCAAATAGTTTCATACATTTGTCTCGCCAATTTGCTTGCACACAAAAGGTGTCTAAACAGAACGCGAACGTGACAAATTTAATCAAATCTGTCGCTATTGTTTGGCTGATTGACAATAATTGAAGTTGACATTTGGACATTGGCTTACCTTCCGCGCATTTCCTCCGTTGGCCAATCCGCATTCTGACCCCAAGGCATTTCCGTGGTGCCGAGAATTAAGCCAAAGCAAAATCCAAATATGCAGGAGATCAACATGCCCAGTCCTAAGCACAAGAAGCCAACGCGCTGTAATCAATAATAATACATATAGGTGTTTAACAGTTAAGCATAGACCGACAGATACCCTGCAATAAATGTTAGCTATCAAATTCTGTTTATCTAAGGTTAACATATAGTCTTTGTTAAATAATCGGCTCAGAAATATGCCAACATCAGGTGCGAATATGCCACATTCTAAGCTCTACGAGGTATAGTTAAGAAAACCCACAGCACACAAACAATATGTATTTAATTATCATAATAGCTATATAGTAAATAAACTTCTTAGCAGATGTTTGCACTCAAACAGCATGTTGAATACGTTCAATTGGAATTTGATTATTTAAACAGTTGATATTGTTAGATGTGTATATAGAAATATTTAGACGAACCGGAGAATTAAGTGTAAGTAATTAAAGAAACATCTACACATCTGACAATCATTATAATATTATAACAATCCATTGATCTGCAAAAATATACATATTCTTGCCTAACCTATTAAAGCTGCTTAGAAATATTTATATATGTTAAGCGTACACATCAATTTGATACAAATTATCCAAGTTATCGACGCTGTTAGAAATATGCATATTATGCTTTCTGGTTAAATCACAAAATAAACAAAGACAGGAATAGAGACGAATTTAAAGAGAGAAGAAAGAGAGAGAGAGAGTTGAGGGACAATGATAGTGAATGCCAACACTTTGAGCGACAATGTAGCATACTTTGCAGCACACACTGTAAAAAAAGAAAAGAAGGGGAAGTTGGAAATAAGAGGGGGCGCAAGGAGGAGGCGAGGTCGAACGGCAGCGAGTGCGAGTGCGAGGGGGTGCGTGACATGTTAACCCAAATTTGCAGCCACGCAGCGTAAACTGCTTTTGGCAGCTGCACACAAAAGAGAAATGTTCTAATGTCAGCCAGATGATGTCGTTGTCGTCTTAGTCGCTCCCCCTCTTGCTTTATGCTTCTGCCACATCTCCAATTTCTTTGGTTTTCGAAGGGAGCACAACTTGCACCATAACAAGCTGACAACTGTTTAAATTCTATGCTAAAAGAAACAGCTTGCCAAGTGAAAGCGAGTAAATGCAGTTTAAAGCGTCGAGTCGAGTCGAGTTTCTGCACACAACAATTTGCCAACTGGCATTAAAGTTAAGTGAAAATATAAGTTTCTACTTGTTGTTGTTTTGGTTTGTTCTCTCACTCGAAAAGGTAGTTAGGACAACAATTGCATCAGTATGGGGGCACAACAGGCGTATGAGTAATGTGTAAACTACATGCATCAACTTTAAATTGCGTGCAAATATTTTTTCGAATTCGATGCGTATACGCATTATTTGTTTAGTATTGTAAATCGCCCGCAGCTGCATAAAAAGTGCATTTCAATAACATTTAACGACTTTTGACAGATGCTGCCACAAACATTTGTGCATATAGACAAACCATTTAGTTATTGTCCTTTTTTTTTGGCTATCCATTTTTTATGGTTGCTTTTTAGCCCAGTTATCTATTTTCATGTTGTGCAATGTTTATTTTTCTGTATGTGTAAAGCAAATGTTCTGCAATGTAAAGCGTTTAAACCTATTAAATATTCGAAATATTTACAAAATTAATTTCAGCCATTTTAAATATCGAAATTTTGCCAGCTTTGTATTTAAATTGTGATATTTTGTATAAAAAAGAAGTTAAAAATACGCTAATAATTAGTAACGTACTTGTTTTTTTCCTACTTTATATTGTACATTTTCTGATCTTTTAAATATTCTTAATATTCAAATACTGACTCACCTTACTGTGGCATAGATTATGCTGCAACTAGAGCTACTTCACAGAAACATATAAGGCGACAAAAATATATTCATTTCAATTAAAATTTAATTGAAGTACACGACGCACACACAGCCAAGACATGTACATAAATGTACACATATGTATCTATATCAGGCTGTCTGTGTTTCTGTGTGTGTGTGTGTCTGTGTGCACAGTCTGCAAAATTGTGTCAGCAGACACCAAGTTGCTCCCAGAGGTGGCTCTCAAACCAAAGTGAAAGCAAACCAAATCTCACACTCATTAGAAAAAATGTTTGCCTTACATTTTTGATTTGGTTTCTTTCTTCTTCTATACTGTCTCTCTCCGTCTCCCTTATTCTCCTTCTCTATTTATCTTCATTTATGAGTGTGTTTATCACATAAAGCGCACCTGCAAAATAAAATTATGAATCGCGCTTCTTTTCTTTCACTTTTTTTTTAGCGAACTAAACCCAAAATCTTAGCTCAGGCATAGATTTTAACTGTTGTCCTGGCTGCTTTTGACATTTATAGGTCTCTCTTAACAGTCAGAGGAACCGCAACAGGATGAGCAACAGAAACATAAATAAAGAACATGGAACTAAAGAAGGGGAAAAGGAAACAGAAAAGAGGAAGGAGGAATGACGGAACGGCAACTGGCTGCAGTTGACGTCAAGTTTTATTTGCTCCGAGTTTTGGATAATTCCTTAAGTGCTTCTTTTCTTTTAATTTAAGTAGCTTAAGTCTGTTTGCAGACGCTTTTCCAACGAGTTTTCCACTCTTGATAAAACAGCTCGGCCTGGTTTCACTTATAGATAGCACGCCCACAGAAAGTTATTAACTGAATAGGGAAAATGCTTCTCTTCAACCCTTAGACTTTGGATTAGAAATGCTCAAAATTTGTCGAGTATAGCTTAAACTAAGTTATTATCAGTCTTCAGATAAGAAGCGAATGGCTTGTGATGGGCCAATTTCTATGGTCAAATTTTTCACAAATTAAAATAAAAACTTGGCCAATTAAGACATTTGAATTTATAGAGCTTGCTTAGCTTTGAAAAAAAACACTAATTTTTTGATATTATAACATAAGTCCATTTAGTTTGTAACAGGGATTAAAACCCTAACCGAAACCGTAACCTTTAACCGGTAAAAACCGATTGAAATTTGAAACCGTAACTGAAACCGTAACCGAAAAAAAATATTTTCATCTGACCGAAACCTTTAAACCGAAACTCTGTAAACCGAAATAACCGTATCGTAACCGTTTCATTTATAAGGGTTAATTTCGGTTTTCCATACACGCAAAAAAAAAACGAATAAAAGCTAGTTGCAAAAATTTTTTGCATTTTATTGTCTTCTACATGTACACACATGCATATAAACATAGACGTACATACATACATACATATGTTCTCGCGTCAAATGCTCTCAACGCCAAATGAGCAAAATTTGCCACAATAACAATACAAGCGTGCTCAGTTTATCACATGTACGTACATACATACATACATACATACATATGCATGCAAAGAGTAACGAAATTTCAATTGTCTCCTACTTTTTTCGTGGTGACGATCGGCGCTTACTTCTGTGCGTTTTGTCGAGTGCAAGTGCGAGTGAGACAGCAAGCAGTCGAAATCTTACAGGCACACATTCTTATGACGGCACAAATATGCGACTGCAGAAATACCCATTACAATTGTTTCTATTTACATACATATGTACCTATGTATGTAAAATATCTGCATTTACATAAAATTATTTATGTTAATAATACATAATAGCTTGTTATTTATGTACATATGTTAATGCTTATGTAATGAGCTAATAATTTGTTATAATATATCCGCAAATATACATATTTGGGCATAGGGTATTTTGTAGTCGCCTCGACTCGAATGTTCTTTCATTATTTCGCATTCATTTCTGTTTTCGTCGAACTGGCAAACGAAAGAGCGCGCATCTACATACATGTGTATGTATGTACTAGAGATGGGCATGGGCCTCCTTTTTGAGGCACGGCACGGCCCAAGCACGGCTGGTAAAAACTGAGGCCCAACACGGAATTTTTTTAAATAGGCACGACACGGGCACGTCATGGCCCATGCCCATCTCTAGTATGTACCATGCATTTTTCAAAGACTTCACACCGATTATCTACATACATACATATGTATGTAGATGCGAGCTCTTTCTAGGCGAGCAGGCGAGACAAATTATGACGAAGATCATTCGAGTCGAGAGGCGACTACAAAATACCCTATGCCCAAATATGTATATTTGCGAATATATTATAACAAATTATTAGCTCATTACATAGGCATTAACATATGTACATAAATAACAAGCTATTATGTATTATTAACATAAATAATTTTATGTAAATGCAGATATTTTACATACATAGGTACATATGTATGTATGTAAATAGAAACAAATATAATGGGTATTTCTGCAGTCGCATATTTGTGCCGGCATAAGAATGTGTGCCTGTAAGATTTCGACTGCTTGCTGTCTCACTCGCACTTGCACTCGACAAAACGCACAGAAGTAAGCGCCGATCGTCACCACGAAAAAAGGAGGAGACAATTGAAATTTCGTTACTCTTTGCATGCATATGTATGTATGTATGTATGTATGTATGTATATACCCAAAATATAAACATACAATACGGCGAGTAATTGTTTTGACAAGGAAATAAAATTATTGCATTATACCCCGTGCCGATTGAAAATGTGCAACAAGGTTACAATGGTTTTGCAGAAGGAGACATGGCAGACCCCATTAAGTATTTTTTATACTAAAAAATGGATAACAAGATTATGTGCATGAAACAGTGAGAAAGTAACGCGCTTTAAGAATTATTGAAAAAAAATATTTTTGTTTTTGTTGGGAACCGAAACTATACCGGTATTTCGTAACCGAAACATACAAAAACCGGTTCACCGTTACGAAACCTTTATTCCAAGATTTACCGTAACCGATAACCGAAAACCTAAATGCGAACATAACCGAAACCTTAACTGAAACCGATATTCGTTTCGGTTTTAATCCCTGGTTTGTAAATTAAAATTGTATACATTTCTTATTATTAATTT
>JBAMBJ010003477.1:0-62055 GCA_037043495.1 Drosophila recens
GCTTTGTGCAGCGTTTGTGAAGCGTTTGTGACGCAGTGAGAACCCACCTTTATAAAGTAAATACGGCCATGCCCGATAGCATGTGTCGACTTATCGGCCAACTTCATTGTGTATCGGCCATCAATAGATCCATAAAAGAAAAATAAAGCAAGAACTTGAAAATTATCCTAAATGACGCGGTAATTGTTGCTAATATAGCCTACCAGGAAAGCAGCAAGATGTGGAAGGGCAACACGTTGCTCCTGCTCCTGCGCCTGCTCCTGGTGGCAGCTGCACAAACATCGCCGAACGGCAGCAGTGAACATGTTCCTCCTCTACCTCTAAGCATAAGCAAAAACACAACCGCAACCACAACAAATGAAACAACAACTAGCAATATTAACAAAGTGCCTACGTCCATTACAACTGCTGGCTCTGCTGCCAGCTTTATGCCGCTCCAGCAGACACCAGCCAGTATTTTCTTTGTCAACTACAATCAGCAGAATGTAGTGCAACTGAGGAGCAATGTGGAGAGCAATCTGCACAGCATACGTAAATTTGAGATGCTTGTGGCGAAGATACAGGTGAGTTGATGCGCCGACTGTGCTCTGCTTTGTCATCCAACTTATGCAATTGTTGCAGGAAATCTTTGACTCCATACACTTTGCCAGCTCTGTGGCAACGCGCTCATCATCTGGCAATGCAAACGAAAGCGTGCAGCAGGATCTGCAAACGTTTAGTCAGCGCTTAAGGCGCAAGTTGCAACGGGCCACCCATGTTGTAACGGAACTGCGTGATTTATTGCAATCGAATCTGACCAAAGTGCTGGGACAGCAGCATAGCTACGACGACGAGGGGGACGACGAGCCGGAAAACGAATTTGACTTTGAGGAGGATGTGGATAGCAGTAGAGCGTCCGCCAGCAAGGAGCACATGCATCTCTATTTGAATACGCGAGTCGAGAACTGCCAGTCCGACTACGAGAACAATGTTGATGCAGCTTCCTCGGGCTCTGTCCATTACAACAAACAGCAGATACAAATCCTAAACTATCTGAAGTCGGATGAAACGTCTCGCGTCACATTCCTCAACGAGAACAATGAACGATCGCGAGATGCCAATGGCTACATAGCGGATCAACTGAATCTGCTGAGGCAGCGTCTGAGCAAAAGCCAAAGTGACATCGATCCCAGCAGCAGCGTTAACAGCAAACCAGGCAGCAGCATCAGTCACTTTAAACACATATATTTCCTATCCAGCAGCGATGGAGCTCCAACCAGTGCACTCTTTCGACAGTTGTATGTGTCGGCCATTAGGCACAAGTTCGTGATGTTGCTCATCGACATTGGTTCGGCGATGAATGCGGAGCTCTTTGAAATTACCAAGAACTTTGGTAAGTGTATAATTCATACCAGGGACTAAAACCGAAACAAATATCAGTTTTAGTTACGGTTCGCATTTAGGTCTCGGTTATTGGTTACGCAAAATGTTTGAATAAAGGTTTCGTAACGGTGAACCGATTTTTGTATGTTTCGGTTTGGAAATACCGGTATGGTTTCGGTTCACAAAAAATAAATTTCTTTGCAAAAATATAGTTAATTTAATAATATAAAAATAATATTAAAAAAGGCATTACTTTCTTAATGTTTTATTCACACATTTATTTCACATATAAATTAAAACTAAAATCAAAAGTGAAATACAAAAATAATAACAAAATATCAGAGATCGAAAAAAAGAAACAGTTTGAAATTTTTGGTTTTTTTAAATTATTTCTTACTTGTTTTTTAAATTTTTTTAATTAAAATTGAACATAACATGCTTTTAAAATTGTATTTTAAAGTTATACCATAACTCTTATTTGCAATTTTTAAAACTATTAAAATACATTTTTTTTTAATTTTTATTATAAAAATTTGGAAGAAAACATTTTTTTTTTGGATGTATGAAAATCCGAAATTAACCCTTATAAGTGAAACGGTTACTAAACGGTTATTTCGGTTTACAGAGTTTCGGTTTAAAGGTTTCGGTCAAATGAAAATTTTTTTTTTCGGTTACGGTTTCAGTTACGGTTTTAAATTTCAATCGGTTTTTACCTGTTAAAGGTTACGGTTTCGGTTAGGGTTTTAATTCCTGGTTTATAATCAATTACTTTATACTTGAATCTAATAAATTTACACATTTTCAGTTCAGGAACTGCTTATGTTGCTGGAGGACACCGATTATATATCGTTGGTGACAGTTTCGAACGAGGCGGACTTTATGTTTTTGGATGCATTCCCCGCGGATGCTGCGCATGGCATTTATAGCACAACGCGTGCTCACAAGGATGAGATACTTAACTATGTGAACAATCTAAGCTTGGCGCGTGCCTTGACCAATCACACGTTGGGCTTTGAATACGCCTTCCAAATGCTGCATCGCCTCCAGCAATCGCAGCTGATAAACAGCTCGGAGCAGCCCATTGAGTTCATCTATGTAACCCGAGGGCTGCTCACCAATCTATCGGATGCCATGTATGTGCTACGCGTTTTGGCCCAGGGCCAGAGTCGTTTGTCATCACCGGTTATTATCAACACCTGCGCCGTGGTGCTGGACGAGAAGCGTATCATGTATGAGAAGCAATTCCTAAGCGATATCGCTACTCAGAACTATACCAAGTTTGACATCGATGTGCGATCCTGGTTACCCGCTGGACAGGAGGAGCAGTTGGCTGGACGCTTCTTTGTGCTAAATAAGATGCATGCTGAGACAATACCACGGGCCAGCAGTCGTGTCTTTGGTCAGCTCTTCACGGAGCGCTTCCTCACGGACTCATTGCAAGTGCATCAGCCAGTTGTGGATGCGGAGAGCGGGGGTAAGCACATCGTATAGTAATTTGTGTAAGCTAACTATATCTTTGTTTATCCTGCAGACGTGCTCGTTTCCATTACACACACTGTGCCGCCTTATGGCGTCGTGGGCGTCAATTTATACTTGGCTGATTTGCTGGAGGATTTGTTGAACTATCCGAGTGCTTCGTCTGCGGCCAAGCAGGGTTTTAGTTATGCATTTCTCTTGGATCGCAGCAGCGGCAACACCTTGGCCCATCCGGCCTTTCCGCGACCTCTTATACAGCGTGAAACGGCATATCCTGTCAATATCGCTTACCTGGAGAATGCCACAGATTTTGCCAGCATTCGTCATCGTTTGCTGCACGAGGAGCGTGGCGATGCCACAACTGGCGTCTATCTGGGCCGTCAACAGCTGCAGCGCACCTACCACTGGCAATCCGTGCTGGGCATCTATGTGCTGTGCCTGGTGAGCAGCTCGAGCATCAGCGGCAGTGCCGCCCACAATGCCTCCGCCCAGCAGCAGCGCTATAATCGAATGGATGCCGGCAGCAACTATGAGCCAGGCTATTACGGCGAGAGCATGGATTTGTTATACCATCGCCTGGATCTGATGCAGAGTGGCGGCAACGGGGCGCCCACAATTTGTCGCTACTTCAGGCAGTTGGCCACAATGGGTGAGTTGATGAAAAGAGTCTTATACCAGGGACCACAAATAAGAGTTAAGAGAAACTGAAAAAACTTATATTTTTAATTTGTATTTAAAAAATATAGAATAAAAGTTATTTTTCAATTTTTTTATAAAAATTAAAAATAAAAGTTATTTTTCCATTTTTATTTTAGAAATTGAAAATAAAAGTTATTTTTCAATTTTTATTTTAGAAATTGAAAATAAAAGTTATTTTTAAATTTTTATTATATAAATTGAAAATAAAAATTATTTTTCAATTTTTATTATAAAAATTGAAAACAAGAATTATTCTTCAATTTTTATTATAAAAGTTGAAAAATAAAAATTGAAAAATTGATTAAAAAATAAGAGTTAAATTATAATTTTTAAATAAAAATTGAAATTTAATTATTATATTATATTTTTTTTTATTTATATCGAAAAATAAGAGTTTTCATTTTATTTTTTGGACAAAAATCAGCCAATAACTTTTATTTAATAATTTAAATTTTTTAAAAATTATAATCGTTACGGTCCCTGTCTTATACCGTGATTAAGGATCTCTTCTAATTGTTTGTCTCTTTCCAGATGCTCCCACGCTGTTCCTGAGTGCCGCAGCTTTCGAGTCGCCCTTTGCCTTTCTGCACAATAATCGACCGGAGTCGGATGCCATTATGGGCTACCTGCGCGGTCCCAGCGGCGTGCTGGCCAATCCCGGCCTGCGTCCACGCATACCACACGAGGTGGTCGTGTTGTATCAGGCGATGCTGCAGCTGCGACGTCGCCATCAGGATGCAGGTGGACCATTGCGTGGTCATGTCATCAGACGTTATATAGCCAGTGTCAGTGGTGTGCTGCAAATGTATCCTGGGTGCCTGTTGAGCAACAGCTACGATGCCACGCGACGTCCCTGGTTCCGTCAGGCGATGGCCCAGCCGGGCAGGATTGTGAGCACGGCGCCGTATCTGGACGCGGGAGGAGCTGGCTATATTGTCACCATAGCGCACACGATTTTCGAGGGAAAAGCGCACGCGCTGCACTCGGCGCAGCAGGATCGTCCCGTGGCCGTGGTCGCCTTGGATGTGCCCTATGCCTTCTACTATCGCCTCATCTTGGACAGCACTCCGCTGTGCCAGCTGCCGCACATGAAGTGCCTGCTGTTCGATCACGAAGGCTATTTGCTGGCCCATCCCAGCATGATGCAAGTGTCCACGCCCACGCGCAACCAACGCCGCCCGCACGAGCATCTGACGCACAAGGAATCGTATCTGGCGAATGACATGCTGAATCATGGTCAGCTGGTGCGCAAACTTGGCTGTGCCAGCTACCAGAATCGCACCCTGCAACGCTACTACGCATTCAACACCTCGCTGTCCAGCATCCTGAGCAATGTGGTGCATGGGGAGCGCACCAAGTACGCCATTGCTTTGATACGGGGCAGCAATCTGTTTGCCGCCGTGCTCAACTCCAGCTGCGATGGCGGCGCCTTTTGTCCCTGCAGCACCATCGATCGCGTCTGCCTCAACTGCAAGCGCATGGACCAGACGGACTGCGAGTGTCCCTGCGAGTGCCCCATGTTGTCGAGCGTGGCTGCCACCGATTCGGATGACTATGCCAACTATACGCAACAGTTCCCATACTGCTCTCCACCCAGCGAGCATTTCCTAGCGCTGCCCCCGACCAGCCAGCTGTTGAGCGTGCTGCCCAGTTGCATCGTTGCCAGCTGTGAGACGCATGCCACACAGCGGGAGTGCCTGGGAATGATGGGCTGCGAGTGGTGCCAACAGGATGTGGAGGGCAACAGCTTTGGTGCTGCCTTCTGCTCGACCCAGGCGGGCTGCTTCAATGGTGTGCTGGCCTCATTGACGCCCTACGGCGAACTGGACGAACTGGAGATGCTGGCCGCGCATAATCCGCAGCGGGAGCAGCATGCCTACTCCGCCTTTGGGCCGCTAGGTGGTGCCATCGTTGTGCTGGCCATGGTCATTGGCTTTGCCATCTATTGCTATCGCCACAATCTGGACAATCAGGCGCAGGAACAGTTCTACGTGGATTCGGTGCAGGAGGAGAATTACGGTTTGCCCTTGTCACGCTTCAATTTCGATGATTGCCAGGCGCATGATGAGCCGCCCATGGGCGGATATGATCACACCGCCGCCCAGCGTCAGCTGATGCATGCTGCGGATATATCGCCGTATCACATGTCCAGCGGCAGCAGCTATTATCGCAGGCCGCCGAATGGCGAGTCGGATCACGGCTATAGCACGATGACGCCCCACGAGGATAGCTCCGATCAGCAGTGCTTTACGCTGGCCGAGCCACTGTTGCTGCACGACAAGCGGCACAGTAAATCGGACACCATGTCCATATCCACATCCATATCGAGTCCCACGAATCGACAGCAATCCAATACGCATCCGTATCTAAGCAATCAACCCGCGTCCAAAACGGAGCGCTATAAGCAGCAGCAACAACAGTTGCAACAGCAGCAAGCGACACCCTCGCCATGTCGTGGTGCAGTCTATGGACAGACTACACTGCCTCTGGATGCTGAGGAGCCACGTTCGCACTACATCCTGGCGCCGGTGACTGTTCACAGGCACATGGAAACCGCCGAGTCGTAGTCCCAGTTAGTTTGTTAAGTTTCATTATCCCTAAGACGTCCGCTTGTTTGCCAATTTGTGTATTTTGTATTCGGGTGGTTCAACTGCCCTGGTTTGAGCAGCACTGCACTATCGCCAGTGCATGTCAAACCTCTTAACACCCAAACAATTCACACATACATATGTACGTGTACACAACAAAATGCCAGCCAATATTTAATATTTAAGTCGTTTATATCGTTAATTACTCTGCCATTTTATTATTCGACGTACACACACACACAGTTTATTGTGTACTATACTGTAATTTATTGCAAAAACAAAAAGTATTATTATTATGCAGATACTTCCAATATTTTTAGCATTTATCGACTATTTGTTAAGCACGAAACTAAATCAACTAATTGTACTTATTATCAAGTAACAAATACGACACAAGAAACAAGAGTATACTTTTTTGGTAATAGCTATTAAGTCCATACAGTTACTAACTTTCGATTTTAGTATAAAATAAAGCATTAACTTGTACTATGTTTCCAATAAAAAACCAATGTTTAATCGATTTGAAAATGACGCTCAACCTTGATCCCAAGCAAATCCCGATCAGCTTCGCCTTCGATCAGCTGTCGACGCGTTAATGAATTTATTTTTACTCTTGATAAAAAATAGATGTCGCTCAGTTGAGAATTCTCAGCCAATGTTGGGTTTAAATGTTGCGTATTTATAAATACAAAATAAATGTTGAGGGTTGTCAACTTGTGAGAAATGGAGCGCAATTGAAATTTGAAAATTGGAGAACAGTCTATATTTTTAAATAAATTTCTGGAGTTATATAATTTAGAAAACATATTTTTTTTTGTTTATTTTTTAAAATTTTCCACAACTTTTTACTATAATAAAAATATAGAACTGTAATTTTTTAGTATGTTCGAAGGCTTTCAAAAACCTTTTTACTAATTTTAAATTACATATTTTTCTTTTTGTTTGTCGAAATTTCACATAATGAATATAAATATTAATAATCGTTTCGCATTTATTGCTTTACCGTTTCAAAACCGATACGCTGTGCATGCACTCGACAACCCTGGCGAAGAATTTCCTGCTCTATCTCTCATCTTGTAGTTGCTACCGTTGCATTTGGTTTTCTGGTTTGGCGTACGACGAACGTTGGTTTTTTGGGTTCCACTTTCTGCCCAAGAACGACACAACCTTCTACTTCAGCTTCTTCTCGGCTAATTTCATCTCAATCTCCCGCACACTCATCCTCGCACTTTGAAGTGAGTGTTATAATAGCTCAAAAATAAAAATAAAATTAATAATCCATCTGTTTGCGAAAACTTTTGGAAAAAGTGCAAATTGTTTTGGGCACACAAAACTATTACGTAACGCATATACATAAAAAAAAGTACGATATTAAATAAGAAAACAGACAACAGTTATGTAAAAAAATCATGGGATGTGTTCGATTCAATGCCAATAGGAAACTGTGAAAGATATTGAAAAGTTAAACGGTTAAAGAAGTTTTTAAAAATATCTAATTATTTTTAACAATTAACTTCCTAATATTTTATATAGTGTGTGAAGTGCTTTTTAGGTGCATTTTTTAAACAATCAATCATCAATTTCGATTACATCATGAACTTTTAACCTCAACCTCAACCGTGTTGTCGTCGTCTATTCCACAGCATCCTCTCTAGACATCATGTTCAAATCTCTGTTCGAGGCCGCGCAGAACTCAACGTTCAAGTCGCCATTCACCAGCGCTAACTGCCAGGCTAATACGCCCGCCACCCCCACAACCCCCCTGCTGCCCTCCGCTGTGGGTGATGGAGCATCCCGTCAGTTGACCCCGAATCACAATATCGCTGCCGCTGCTGTTGCCCAGGGTGGTAAGTTGAAATTAAAGGATTACAATATAATTCTCTTTTTAATTTCCCAATTAACAGAATTTCTAATTTTATTTGAAAAGCTTTAATTTAAAAATTTTGCTTTAAATTTGTATTTATTTGAAAAATAGTTAAACAAATCTTATCTGGATTTAGTGTTTCTTAAAATACTTAACATAAATACAAAAAAAAAAATGGATTTAAATTTTAAACAAGAGGCGCTGTTTAAGATCTTTAATAACTATTGTCAAGATCTGTCCATTAATTCATATTTTGAATTAATTTTATTTTCTTAAAAAAACTTTAACTTTCCAAAAAATATCTTTAAAAATAATTTCCGTTTTTTATTAAATGACTTCTAAAAAAATATTTAATTGTAAAATACAAATTTGGAAATTAAAGTTGTTTAAATTAGTAAAGTAATTCATATTAATTGGCATCAAGTAATCTAAATTAATTTATGAAATATGACGTTTAATAAACAGTTTAAGTAAATAAATTCATTTTAAAACTGAAAGAATAAAAATATCTATTCATAAGAAAGTATCTCTAAAAGAAAGACTTGGAAAACCCTATTAGATCAAAAAGATTTATAAGATAATTTTAATCTATAACTGTTTCTTCTAGATTCCTGCGAGTTTGGCTCCAATCACTACTTTTTGCTATGTGGCCTGGGAGGTATCATCTCCTGTGGTACCACGCACACCATGGTGGTGCCTCTGGATTTGGTCAAGTGCCGTCTGCAGGTGGATCCCGCCAAGTACAAGAGTGTGGTGAATGGCTTCCGCGTCAGTATGGCTGAGGAGGGTGTCCGGGGTCTGGCCAAGGGCTGGGCGCCCACCTTCATTGGTTACTCCATGCAGGGACTGTGCAAGTTCGGTCTCTATGAGGTCTTCAAGGTCATGTACACCGATATGATTGGCGAGGAGAATGCCTTCCTCTACAGGACTGGCCTGTATCTGGCCGCTTCAGCCTCGGCCGAGTTCTTTGCGGATATTGCGCTGGCGCCCATGGAGGCGGCCAAGGTCAAGATACAGACAACTCCTGGATTTGCCAAGACGCTGCGCGAGGCGTTGCCCAAGATGACCGCCCAGGAGGGAATCTCGGCCTTCTACAAGGGTCTAGTGCCGCTCTGGATGCGACAGATTCCATACACCATGATGAAGTTCGCCTGCTTCGAGCGCACGCTGGAGCTGCTGTACAAGTATGTGGTGCCCAAGCCACGTGCCGACTGCACCAAGGGCGAGCAGCTGATTGTCACCTTTGCCGCTGGTTACATTGCCGGCGTCTTCTGTGCCATTGTCTCCCATCCCGCTGATACCGTCGTATCCAAGCTGAACCAGGCCAAGGGCGCCAGTGCTCTTGATGTTGCCAAGCAATTGGGCTGGTCTGGTGAGTGTATTCCCCCCAATAATCCTTGGCTTACATCTCTTGACATTGATTTTCTACTTTGTTGTTGTCAGGTCTGTGGGGAGGTCTGATGCCTAGGATTGTCATGATTGGCACACTGACTGCCGCCCAATGGTTCATCTACGATGCCGTGAAGGTCTTCCTCCGCATGCCACGCCCACCACCACCAGAGATGCCCGAGTCCCTCAAGAAGAAGCTGGGCGTGACTGGAGCGCAATAAGAAGACGAAGAAGCATAGCAATTAACCGGTTTAAATTTAAATTTAGTCCAAACAGAATATTGAACGAATTAACATTGAAATTGTATAGAAAACAAGATAAATAAAAACAAACATTGATATAAAAAAACAACAAATAAAATTGAACGCATTCAAATTACAAAAATTTCTGTACAACTTTAATAAAAATATGCTAATGTTACAGCAAATAATAAAAAGGAATTTTATACTTAACAATATAAATATAAACAGATTAATTAATTGAAAGGAAATAATTGAAAGGAATAAAACAAAAATTGTATAAATAACAATATGAATAAATACAATATAAACAACATAAAAACAAATTAAGTTTACCATTCACAATTCAAAAACGACGCTAAAGTTATGCATGCATGTGTGTGTGTATATCGTACTGAGCTTTTTGCGCAGGGTAGTGAGCAATGTCGTGAGCTGGTCACCTAACAGTCAGGGCTGTCTTAAATGTTAAAGCCTGGTCACCCTAACAATCAGCTGTGGTTTGCCGCGCATTTAAATTTAGCTCTCTCCATAAATTGGCAAAATAGATATGAAAATCTTAAATAAACACAAATAATAATAGAATTAAGAACATTATAAATTACTCAACTGTTTAGTTAATTTGCTTTAATCTTTGCCAATTGCAATTAATCAAAAAGTAGCAAGCAAAACTAATTTTTTAAATAACTAATTTATCATAAGCAGCGTAGCATAACAATAACAATTCTTATGTCGCCACCCGCTGTTTGATATATTTTAAAAGACCCTGATCAGAGACACGTGGAGTTCGCTTTTAATCAAGGTCTGCTTCGCTGGAATTCTGAAATCATTAAATTCACAAATTAATAAGCTTAATTAATTAGCTTGATACTTGAACTTGATAATCGAAACTTTGCTCACAATTCTGGTTAACTGTTGGGCATTCAAATGTTGGACAGCCAACATAACTGTGCTGTGGGAGGAGTAGCTAAAAAAAAATGTTGAACCCTTGCCAATAATTTGTTCATCGTTGTCAAGGTCACAAAACATTTGTTTTATTTCTGATGGATTACGTGACTATTGGGCTCCAGATGCCACCGAGATGTGGCCTAAGTGGGTCAGACGAGGGAGGCAGGGAGGAAGTTACAAACGTGCCTTGCATTTAAAATATTTGACAAATTTAGTATAAAAATGCGTAAGTTTTAAATTTTGCATTGCAGTTTTGAATGCAACTTTGATTGATCATAATGCTGCTAAAGGTGCGTTGGACGAGATTGAAACAGTTATGTGTATTTATATAGTTTGTCTTTTAAAAGGTTTATCTACTGATCATCGCTGTGGTGGCTATCCAAGCTGAGCCTCCTAGAGTGAGAGCTCCCTATGCTGCTTCTGGCTGGCGTCCAGAGGTGCCATTTAATCTACCTGGCGAGTACCTGCCACCAGCTGGTTCCAGCTTGGAGATCAGCAAGCAGCGTGTGGAGCACGCGGGCACTTTTAATACACCGCAGTTAAACTCCAACTATTTACCACCACAATTCGATGTGCCACAGCGGGAACAGCAGGATCAGGAGCAGTCATTGCCAAGTGCCAATCAAGCGGATACCCTAAACACAGATCGACAGTCAAATCCGGCAGCTCAATATGGAACTCCGGCTGACAGTGGCTTTCGAATAATCTATCCGGATGAAGACGATTCGGCTTCCTTGACTCAACCACAGTCGAACATTAAGGAAGGACGTTACTACATCGTTTCTCCGGATAACAAATTACAGCGAGTTATTTATCGCACGCTGGATGCCAAAGGCGATGACTTTACGGCACAGCTGAAATATTCATCCGTCGGCGAATTACAGGATCCAGTTTATAAATATAATAGTCAGGGGCAATTGGAGCGTGTGCTGAAGTAAAAACTGAAAGCTACAAAACGTCCAAAACTGTAGAGGTTTGAGGAACCTCTAACTAAACACAATCTATTGAGCCTGGATTCAGTTTTATACAAGAAAAATGTATTTTATTTTCCAAATTGTTCTCTATTTCTTTATTAAAATTTAAAACTCATAAACCTATTTAATAAAAAAAAGGTGAAGCTTTAAAGAAAATTTAAACTGAAAGCAATTTGCTAATTTCTTCCCACTGATTTACAAAAAAAGGTTAAACAAATTAGAGATGATAAATATAAATATAAAAAGTATAAAATTTATATTATTATACAATTTTTTCCGAGTTGAATCATAATTTTAGCGAGTTCCTAAAAAGTTTTACTATTGTTTTTTTTTGTGATTAAAAAATAATTAATAGAACAATGAATGTAAAAATAAAGATATTTATCAAATTTATGTAGTTGTAAATATGTTTCCAAGCAGATTAATAATTTTGGAAAATTTCTTAATAATTTTTCCACTAAAATTAAAAAGAGCTGAAATGAAATAATGGATAGTAAAATATAAAAAATTTGAAAATTTATGTAGTTATACATTTTTTTCCGTCATGTCATTGTGGTAAACGCAAATTTAAAAAAATAAAAAAACTTGTGTAATTTTTTTTTACTTTGTTTTATACAAAAATGCTTGTTTATTCATTATCATTATTTTATACACAAAAATCTCATATGTCTTCGTACACATTGTTATTATGCTTACATAATTTTACATAATGTTTCGAGTGTGCTCCAAATGCATTTTTTTCATTTTTCATAAAGATTCATTAAAATTAAATACAATGCTTATGTATATGTAAATGTATGTATGAATGCGTGTGATGGTCATGTTGGTTGTGGTGTGTGGGTGTGTGTGCTTTCGTATGTCTGTGTCTGTGTGGACTGACACAAAATGAAGGCGCTTAACAAAACAAACGGCAAAAGAAACAAATTGAGACATGGAACATGAGGCATAGTCAAAGGCGGCAAAGGAGGAACAGGTGGCAATGGAACGCGCCTGGCTATGGCAAAATGGCGGCGTTCACTTAATCAACAAAGAGTGAGAGTGAGAGAGATAGACAGAGAGAGAGAGAGAGAGTAGAAGAAGAATAAGAAGAAGAACAGAAGTGCATGTCAAACTGTTAATCGCCGCTAATCGCCAAGCACCAAGTTTACAATTACAATTTTTTAATACTCTCAGCTAGGTGAGCGATACAACAACGATACCATGTACACATAGTATAGTAGACAAGTATGGTTACAGGGTCGACTTAAATTTGGGAAACACTAGAAGGTAACAACGCCCTCAGCACTCGCCTTATTGGTAGCCATTGAACTTGCCCGCCTGCGCGTTGCTATCGTAGCCACCGTTGCCATTGCGTCCATTGCCGTTGTTGTTGCCATTGCCCACCTGCTCATAGCGGATGGTTGGACGATAACCATTCTGATCAGCCTCATACTCGACAATCTGTTTGCGGCCATCGGGCAAGAGGACATAGTAGCGGCCAACAGCGAGATCACCATCGCGAGACTCCATGTGTCCAAAGTCGTTGCCGGACTCGTAATCCTGGACATCGTATTTGAACTCGTACTTGGCTGGGCCGTATTGTTCCTCATCGCGCTGTCCATAGCCACCGCCAACGTTGCCACCGCCATAGCCGCCAGCACCGCCGCCATTCTGTCCCTTGAAGATCGCTCCGGTCAGTGCGGGTGCACCATACTGGCTCTGTGGAGGCAGAGGAGCACCATAGCTATTGCTGGGCGCTTGTCCACCGCCATTGCCGGCGCGCTGTGGAGGCAAGTAGTTGTTCGAGGGCGATTGGTAGCTTTGGGTGGGCGGCAAATAGTTGTTGGTCGGCGCCTGGGGCGACTGATTGGGCGGCAGATATTGGTTCTGGGGCACTGGTGGCTCCGCTTGCGTCCAGGCGGCCAGGCAGACGAGCAGCGCGATCGTTGTAAAGCACTGCAAGGAAATGAAGGAGTACTCGTATTAAGTATTTGATATAATGAATTACAAAAGTCGGGCAATTTCTTGCTATCTTAATCTGTATATGATTTTAAAATTATTAAAATGATTATAGCCATAATTGTAGACATTTTAAAATAAAATATAGAGCACAATTTATTGTTAATTGTTAAAAAAAATTTTATTTCCTTTTGAATTTTAAAGATATGTAGTGCGAAGTCTTCTCAATTGTTAATTTGTCTTCAAAATGTTTAAATTGAATTTAAAAGGCAAAAAATACCTACAAAATGTTATTTCAATTAATTATTTTCAAAAATATACTTAAATCTGATTTTTGAATGCTCTACTTGTTAGCTGCTCAGTAGGCTATACAGTTTGACAGCCATTTAAATTGATTTATAAATAATTGCAGCAATATTTTTTGTTTTAGTTGATAGCACATTTTATTTGATAACCATGACGGACTCGGAGGAGATCGCCTGGATACCTTGGTTCTGCAAGCAGCGCGGACACGAGTTCTTTTGCGAGGTGGACGAGGATTACATACAGGATAAGTTCAATCTCAACTTTCTCGACTCGAATGTGAGCAACTATCGACGAGCCCTGGAGGTCATACTGGATCTGGACACGGGCTCCGGCACAGATGCGCCGGGCGAGGCTGAGCTGGAGCATTGTGCCGAGAAGTTATATGGTCTGATACACGCTCGCTTCATACTGACCAATCGTGGTATTGATCTGATGCTCGAGAAGTATCAGAAGGGCATCTTTGGCAACTGTCCACGTGTCTTTTGCCAACGGCAGCCGGTGCTGCCCATCGGTCTGAGCGACAATCCCGGCGAGGATATGGTGCGTGTCTTTTGTCCCAAGTGCAATGATGTCTACCTGCCCAAGTCGGCGCGACATTCGGCCATTGATGGTGCCTTCTTTGGCACCGGATTCCCCCACATGCTGTTCATGGTGAAACCGGAAGCGAAGCCCAAAAGAGCCAAGCAAAAGTTTGTGCCAAGGTGTGTGTAAGTATGACTATATCAATTGAGTCTCACTTAATCTCTAAATACGAAATACCAACTGCACTATGCTCAACTTGTTCTATAATTCTGTTTTCAAGATTGTATGGCTTCAAGATCCATCAGATGGCGCATCGATCCCCTAATGATCTGAACACCTTTTTGTACAAGGAACAGCAACAACCTGATGCCGATAGTCAATAGTTGGATTGTTGTTAAAATAAATCGTTGTTCCGTCTTGCTTTCTAAATTTTTGATGCCATGACCAAATTATATGTATACATTACTTTGTCACTAGCTCACATAATTGTTGTTCTCGAGAATCTCATTAAAATTATCATCATAATTAGCTATGCACATTGTTTATAAATATTTAGGTGTGTAATATGCAAATCTGTGGAAATTGGGTCGTTGGATCGTTGGACAAAGTGAAGGGTCTCCTAGATGATGATGATGACTAAGCGTGTTATAGCAGTCAGCTTTTGTCGTGCCTTAAGCAAATGACTGAGGCAACGAACCTGTTGCCTGTGGGAACTTTAAGTTTGCTTCCTTTTTAGTAACATTTTTGTTACAAACTATATTGCATTTCACACACACAAAACTTCTGTCCACGAATTACGCAACTGTTGGTATTGCGAGCGCAAGACCTTCAGTGACTTTCACGCTTCAATGACTTTCAAACTTTGCTGTGTTTTTTTTAGTCTATCGTCCGTTGTTAATCTCTTCAAACACATCCAAATTTGGGCATGGATTCATCCGTTAGTTGAAAATACTAGACTCTTAATTTATGCATTGCAACATGATAAAAAAAACAGCTGCATTCGGAGTGTTCAACTTACAATGACTTCAACCTCAACATGCAGCAATTGCTACTAATCTTAATATTATCTTTTCATGCTAAAATAGTTTACTAATTTATTTATGTTGAGGCGTCGCCAGCTGTTAGCTGCTAATTTAAACAGAAGCCGTTCTATATTTTTGGCAAGCAAAATATTTTAATAAGATATTTATGATGATTTGATAATTATATGCGGGTCGCCTGTGAATTTCATTGATTAATTGCGCTTTTGAACTTGACTCTTTTTTTTAAGGTATTTTGGCCAAACAATTTATGATTTATGGAATCAATTTATTAGTTGATCTAAAGGAATGCAAATTTATTGTTTTTTTTACTAAGAAAATAAACTTGGAATAGCTAAGAAATTTAAAATCTACTGCTGAATATAAGATATAAAATAGGCATGTTTTTTATTGTTCTGCCTAAATTTAATTGGATATTTTGGATATTTTTGTATATTAATATTAATAAATTTTACATTGAAATAACTTTTAGTTAGACCTTAGCTTGGTACAGAAAAATAGTTCTACGACTTTATAAATGTGATATCTTAATTCTTTTCAAGTTTTTGAAAGCAAAGATTTGATCCTTAGGAGCTTTTGTATTTTCTACAGCCTTTGGTTGTATTTATTCTCCTTTTTTTATATGTATAGTACACATTTTCTTTTCTTAGGCAGAACACAACACACTGCATACAAACACTTTGCACTGACAGTTCATATGCTCAGCATATTGGATTAACGATATTTGATTGTATATTTTTTTTTTTCATATTCTTGTGGTTATTCTATACCTTCATTTTGTGTAGTCACTTGCTTGGGTTTGGTACAAAACACACACGAAACTTTTACTGCAAACTCGGCAACAGTAGCGAAGGTTTGACTGGGATTGAACTTAAGATTTGTTGATTGGTTGGTTGGTTGGTGTTCTTCTTGCGAAGATGGTTGACTTGATTGTGATACTGAAACAATTTCGTAGGCCAGTATTTATATTTGAAAATCTACTGCATCCGCAGTCGGCGTTGACGTCGACGTCGACGTCAGCAGCGGCGGCAGCGGCAGAAGCAACAAAAAATAGCGCGCCAAATTTTCGTATTATTTTTGGAGGTTTCAAAGAGCGCGAGCATCAAAGTAAGTAGCAAATGCAAAGGCAACAGACAAAAAAAAACATTACAAAATAATGCAAAAGCAACAACAACAGCAATAAGTACAACAATAACTACAAAACTACGAGTGCTCTCCTCTCAGCTCGTGAGCAGATTCCAAGCAGATCCGAAGCAGTCGCTTTAGTGTTATAGTAAACTAGTTACTTTTAAATTGAAGCGCCAAACATTTGACGACTCAGCGAAGACGACGACGACGACGTGAAGCGAAGATGAGCGCCGCACATTCAAATAAATGAGCAGCGGGGGAGTATTACGCTCCTGGGATGCATTTACCTGTATCTATGCCCATACTCATACCTTTGCCCATGCCCCTATGCCATAAACATTGCTATTGTTGTTGTCATGTAATAGCAAAAACACTTATTTGTAATGGGATTAGTCATGCAGCTGGCAGAGGCAGCAACAACAACAGTTTGAGAGCCAGAGCGAGGGCCACAGGTGAGCGGAATTGGGGCTGCCACTGGTTGTTGCTGTTCCACGCATCTTCATTGCCTCTCGGCTCTCGGCTCAGTCAGTCGGCAGTCGTGTGGCAGTCGCCACAGCAACAGCAGCAACAGCAGCAGCAACAGACCCATTCAAAACGAAAGACTTAAGGCACAAACTTGCGCATGCGATTGCCAAAGACAACAACATAAAACTTATTAAAAGCAAAAAATTCTACATTACTTATTTTTTTTGTTTTCCCTTTATATTCATCTTGTTGATGCTCCGCAATTTGACAACAAATTAGCTACAGCTCTATGTGTGTCTGTGTCTGTGTGTGTGTGTGTTTGGGCGTGAGAGATTTTCGCGTTTTGTTTTTGATCTTTAATCTTGGCGCACAAATTTAATGATCCCACTGGGTAGGCGGGAGCCTGAGAGATTTGTAGCAAGCAAATGATGATCAGATGCTGACATGGATTTAGTCCCGTAATGTAACTAGTTATTTGCAATTGAAATGTATGTTCACATTTGCCGCTGGAAAATTTAAGTGCTGAGATAGAATGTCGAAAAACATTTGCCTGGGGCCAAACTGTGAAAATTACTAAATAAATTCCTACTTAATTAAGATGGTAGTAAAAAAAGGCAATTAATTATTAATGTTAGACCGCAACGATTGTTGCATTTGTAGAGTTTTGAAATTGAAAAATTTATGCTGTGAAGACGACAAGAATATGTAACATATTTAATTTGTATGCTTCTTTGGATATAAAACAAAAAAGTAGAGTATCCGAATTTGACAAATCTTTCCCTTTGCTTTTACTAATCTTAGATGTCAGTTTTCCAAATTTCCATTATTGATGCATTTTTTTCTAATTCCTGAAATAATACAAAATAATTGCCAATGTTTAGTTCTTTCATGTTTTGGAAATTGTTGTAAGTGCCATATAAACATTTTTATTCAGAGCTTAATTTCCGCGAAATAAATATTTGTGTACATGTGTAAATAAATTCGTATCTTTACTCCCCAGTGTACAGAGGAGTCATTTAAACGTAGCCTGAAATTTATCTTATACATTTTAAAACTATTAAAGATGAATCCAAGTCAAGGCACAAAAAAGTATAAAAAATACACTTATTATATCATAAGTATATCATTTTATTAGCATATTGAAATGAGTATATTGAAATGAAAGGAGCTGTTAGTTTGAACAACTATGGGATATTCTCAGCAATTTGAATTGCGAAATTTCGACTCTTCAGTGAGGTGTGGAAATTCGCATTGAAGGTCGTCATTTTTATTACTATTATTTATTAGCCATAAAACAATAGAAAGACTTAACGATCACTTCGGAAATTGTAACAAATTCAAATAAAGCTCATTGTACTCAGACTCTTATTTGTATTTGTAAATGTACATAGTATTATTATTGCCTTATTTATTCAACGGGTGGGCGTAGCATTTATCACGATCTGCAAATACTTTGAATGCCGTTAAGTTGCAAATTGTCTTGTTATTTTTTTCTCTTCTCTCTTCGATTTTTCTCAACTCTTTTATGATGCAAAATCCATTACTGACATTTTGCCAATATGTTTGTTTTTTTTCCCTACCATTGATCTCGGCACGAGCGGGCTGACTTTCACATTTTATTGCTGAGCAATGAGATAATAATTATAATGACGTGCCCCATTTTGTTGGAAGGAAGTGGTAATTCGAGCTACTTTTTGTGTGACCCATAGACCCAATGCTCCTAAAAATAACAAAAAAAAAAAAAAACAACAAAAATTCCATTTGCAATGCAGACATGTCGAATCTATTTGAAGGAAATGTTCAATGAATAATTCAAGGCTTATTTATTAAAAGCTTAGGAAATGTCAGAGACAGACACTGACATAGAGCGTCAAAATGTAGAGTCTACTCAAAACACTCGTACTTCATCAATGTTGACCTAAAGAAATTGCAAGTAATATCATGACCTTGCTTATGCCTAAATGTTGTCTATAAAAAAAAAAAACTAAACAATATTAAATTTGTATTTTAGCTACCGAAATACCTTTAATGTAGCTTGCAAACATACTAATATAATTATTTTAATATTATACACGATCAAGCAGGACATAAAAAAAATAACTAAGAAGAAGTAATGAATGATATAAAGACAAACTTTATCTTTATGAGGCATATTAGAGAATTTTAATACGTTTTTAGTTTTTAAATTTAGTATATAGCTCGTTCTGTTCCTATAATTTATTGTATTTCACGCATTTATAATGGTTAAAAAATAGGGGCAATAAAATTCATATTTGGTTGAATTAAAAATCAAAGCATTAAACTACAATAACACTCGAGGGCAACGAAATGTAAGCATTAGTTTTGTGTAATCATTTATTGTGCACATTAAAAAATCATTTAATTTCCTGCATATTTTATACATAATAACAAATAACGCATTTTACCGGCTAATTTACATTGAACATGCCCCAAAAGCTGATGGCACTGCCAACTCCCTCTCCCCGTGTTTCCCTCCACCGCCAGTAGGCTAAGATGATGATGCGCCAAGTCCAAGTCCAATTCCAATTTCAAGACGAGGCGACGATCAGTTGAAATGTGTAATTTCTGTTTGAGTTTAGAGAGGTTACCTTGAAGTACATATGGATGTATGCATACATATATAAATGTGTGTTTGAGTTTGATTTTGTAGTGTTTACTTTGTAACCTAGAACAACTGACGAGTGGAACATATAATTTAAATTAAACTACAATAATTTTTGATGCAATGCCCGCACATCGGAGCTTTAAATCAATTAAGGCATTTTCAATGTAAATTGCGGCGCACTTCAATGTGGATGATGATAATGATGATTTGACGCTGGGGGCAGCAGCAGAGGGGGTATATGAAAAATGCCACAAATTTTCAATACCTCTAATATTCGTTTACAAGGGCACACATACTACATTACACATATTACACAAATGAGTCTCTTCTTATTTGTGAGGTGGAGTCACAAGCGATAAGTACGAGATCCATATCATCCATCAACTCATTCATTGTTTTGATCTCACATCAATCTTACAATTTTGTCTATTTGGGCGTGATACAGCTCATTCTTAATGAGTTGAGTAGTTATTTTGTCTTTGTCTGTCTATTAATATACAAATAAGTTCTTTAGTTTTAAAATAAGTTAGATGAAACTTGGTATAAATTCTGCCCATTGTTTCGTGGTAATAATTCCTAAGAACAGGAAAGATTGAACTACTATAGCATATGGTATAGCTAGCATTGGAGTTATTGGTCAAAATGTGAGTTATTAAAGGCAATATTTCAGTGTTGTTTTTCGCTATATCTCAGACAAATGCATATATTTAAAGCGAGTTTACTTTAATACGTATTCTATTGCAATATCACCAAAATAGGTCAACCTTAACATAAAGCTTCTGCTCGAAAATAAGTTCAAAATACGAGCTTTAACATTAAAAACATTATTTATTTTTCAATATCTCTATGAAATAGATTCCATAGTCTTATTAAAACCGGTTGACTATAACAACTTTTAAGTGTCATTCTACAAATAAATAGATTTTGAGTATTTTGAAAACAAATTTTGGTTGTATTGAATAACAACATTTTTTTAATCGATTATATCTTTTTTAAATGAAAAAGTTAAACTACTTTTAAAAAGAATCGTGATTTAATTGAGCAAATCTTTCTTAAGGGAAACCCAAAGAATACTGCTCTGATTTTATTAAAATCAATTGGTCACAGAAAAGAATGGTCAAAATACAAAAATATCAATGTTCATCAGTTCATGAACTAGTAGTATACAACTAGTAACAATAAAATGATATACAGCTGTCATTGATAGGGTATTTAGACTTTGACATGTATCATAGTTTTTCTTGTGCTTTTGTTGTTGTCATTTAGAAGTAACCAAAAATGTTGAGCGTAGTGTAAATAAGTTGTTAGTAAAGTCAAATTTAATTCTCTTTCCACTTGATAGAGTACCCAAACCCAAGATGGTTATAAATACTTATACATAGAACGGTTAAATCATAGTCATGCACTCGATGCTAAATATGATCTTGATGATCTTGAGAATGATGTGCTGCTTTGCGCAGTGTTGGCTGCATATGCATTCTGACAGCATTCTTCATTTATTTTGGCTCGAAGGTCGATGCTGGCTTTTGGCAGAATCAGAGTAAAAGCTGCTCGACTTGAGTGCCTCTGGACCTCTGGCATTTTGAGCTGATTTTTAGTTGCAGTTGCAGTTGTAGATGCTGTTGATGCTGTTAAAACTGTAGATGTAGATGCAGTTCAGTTGAGATGCTGCCAAGTCGTAAAACTCATCGCATTGCGCTCCATTAAGTAATTACTAGTGCGCTGCTTGGAGTGGCAACAGCAACTGCAAAACAAAATTAGTTGCTAAAGTGCTCGGCATCGACTCTGTGGCAATAATTAAAAATTTGTGTACATCAATTGTGACTTTGAAAGCCAGAACAATTTGGCTTAGTGACGGGGGTAGCACATCTATTGACAGTTCATCAGTTCGTCGGCGATGATTGATGTGCCATACAAAATACCGAATGGAGAATACAGAATAGAGAACACAACAATTTTGTTGCTGTGTTGTTGTTGTTGTTGTTGACAACAACGGTACTTGAATGGGCCCAACTGCAATTTGTGGACGCCTCAGAATTATTTATGGCCAAGACAACAACTCATAAAAATAAAAATAGTTCCCACTAAACAAACAAAACAAAAGCAACAGCAGCAACAACAGCAACAACGGCAAGTTGGTAACTCATTTGGCCAGTCGAGTTAGCTAAATTGAAATGATTATGTTTTTTGGGCTGCCTTTGTTGCAGCCTAATGTTGATGTTGCACAACATCTGAGGTTGCAGATGCACCGCAACAACTTGAGCAACATTAGAAGGTGCGCGATGTTGCTACCGTTGTTGCTGCTGCTGTTGCCACTTTTGTTGTTGCTGCTGCTGCTGTTGCCACTTTTGTTGCTGCTGTTGCCACTTGAGCTGGCTTCTTGTGCGTTTTACATTCAGGAAACCTAATTGAATTTCGCCTGCAATTTGTTCGTTTCTTTTGGTTTAGCAGTTCAATGAATGGTCCATTGTCTTGGCCATGATGGCAAGTTCTGCACAGTTAATCCGCTTGCCAAGCACACACACACACACAATCAGACATACACACACACGTGTCTGCTGGCTGGCAACTTGACGCCACTTGGAAGAACAACTTGAACTCCAGAGCATAAAAAGCAATGTACAAACAATTTGTACATCCTATTTGCCACACTGCGTAGGGGTCGATTTTATATATAAAATTTGTTTGATTGGCAGTTTACGGCCTACCCACATCGATGACGCTTCAAACGCTTCCCAAATAAATCAGCTAGAGATGCTCATGATGCTCAGTACTCAGACTTGAGTACAAATGTATAAATAATTATTACGATACTTGCGTCAGTCATTAATATATTGATAAACACTTTGCTCTGCGCTCTAACACAAAACACAAAAAAAAAGCAACTTCCGCCTTAGACAAAAGATCATCCAAATCGAATACCATAGTGAAGACGAGTATGAATATGAATATGAGTATGAGTACGAGTACTCGCTCAATTCCAACTCTCAACGCTAGGCAATGTATGTGTGTACTTAAAAAGGTTATGATGCTAACCATAAACCACAACGGCCTCATCCTTAGCACATTGACATTGAAAACAACAACGCAGACAACGCTGACGTCGACGTCGACGTCGATGCTGACGACAGCGCAGACGCAGACGGCGACGTCAACAGCATAGGCCATACAAATTTCAGTATATTGTACTTCAATTGTATCGAACCTTTTGCCGCGTACAGTGGTTAAAGGGCCATTAGTTCTAAGTAGCTGAAGTCGATACATAAAAAGTTGAAGTTAGAAAATTAATTGTTTACAAAAACTTTTGTTAGTATTTTTTATTTAATTTTTTAAAAAGTATATATTGAAGCAGATTAAATTAGTTAATTAGTAAAATTTTTAAAACTATCAAGAATTTTCAATTTATTTTAATTTGTTAAGGCTGTGTTCAAAACGAGATCAATATATGTAGGTAATATTACATTGAGTCTTTGTACTTATTTATAAATAATTTCTATTTTATTTGCTATTTTGTTTATTGTCTAAGATTGAATACCAATCCATTTTAAAAATGATGTGCCAAATCCCAACGAAAAAATTAACTAGCGCAAACCATTTTAAACTAAATACTAAGTTTGTAAATCGATAGCTTAGTGTTAAAATATTTAATTATTTCAGAGTGATTAATTGTCTGTCATTATTCCAATTTCACTTTTAAACATTTCGTTTCTTTTGCTCTTCAAGTGGCATTTGGCAATTCCACATTCCATTTTAGCCCCACAGTGCAGAAGTTGAGCTTGAGCTGCGGGTTCAATTTCGTAGGTAAATTGTTTATAAAACAATTAACAAATTATAATTAACATATTGAGGAAAATGCAACTAATTTTTTGTTGTTGCTTGAATCTTGATGAGCTCAATATGAAAAGTGCCAAGTCGCTTCTCCAAGCCAAGTTCCAGCTATTGTTAGTGTTGTGGCCTAAATAAAAAGCACTTTCGATTTTCCTCAAGAGATGATTGTGCAAGAGTTGTGTCAGACACTGAGGCAGTAAAGCTGTGGTTCCAGACTGGTCGACTCCAGCTTTTTGGCTAATAGAACACGTCTCGTTATGCATATTAACAATGCTCGGATCGGATAAAGATGAACTTTTTGTGGAACTGTGGAAATTCGTGTCATTTGCATACGAGCATCGATAATCGCTTGTGGATTGTGGATCAACCTGGTCCAGTCACCGGCTTATTGGACTGGCTTATTGGCGAGGTTGCCATTATCACGAAAGCAATTTGCTGTTGTCTGTTTGTCTGTGAAGACAAGTGTCGATCAATCATTATCATCAACAACAACGGCTGCTGCCACAAATGGTGGCAAATGTCAAGGCACATCCTTCCAATGCAGTTACTTTTTACCTTTTTACCATAGAATGCCATACAATCTACTTACGAGTATCGCACTTGATCATAATGATCTCAGCATCATAATCAGATTTACTTCTCGTATTTGACATGCCACATAATGCTGCTGGGCATTATTATTGTATGATGTGGGAATCTATGTTTACACGATCATCATTAAAATGATAACATGGTTGAACTTGTAAAGGCAAATTGTTTAATTAATGGTTTGCATTTGCCAATCTTGTCTCATTTTGTCAGCTGGCTTTATTTAATAAGGTTTACTTTTAGATAATAATCTAAATTTACTATAGATATTTTTAAGATATTGACATCTAAGAATTATGAAATTTGAAACATAGCTAATAATCAAAATCGAAAAAAAAAATTATGAACACAAAACTAGGAAACTTTTAGTTATATTATAAGGGAACCAAAATTTGAAAAGATTTTTAGAATAGAATCTGAATTCTACATTTAAAATTTAAAAAGTGTTGCCAAATTTAATATGAAAGGAAATAAAATTTACTATTCAAAAATAAAATTCAACCGAAGTCAGAAAATCAAATCTTTTCATACGATTTTTACTTTTTTTGTGTGCACAAAAAACCTTCATTTAATTGAATTTTCTCACTATTTATTCCCTTTTGGCATTATATTTTTTATTTGAATTGTCTTCGTTGGTTTTTTAATATCTTAAAAATTTACTTATTTTTTAAGTTTTCAGTTCTTAAATATTTTCTGCGCATAAACCTATTTAGACTCATAGTTTGTCACTTTGCCTTTCTTTTGTGGCGATCGAATTATTTGCACCGTTGGAGATCGCGCGCCCTCATGATTGTTGTTGTTTTTGTTGTTGTGGCCATTGTTGCACAAAATTAATTATTTGGCCTCTAAACTCAAGCGCCACTACTTGGCCAAAATGTATCTGTCAGATACTTTCAAGCGATTTGTTGTCCGTCTAATTTCATTTTCCATTTTTTTGCTCGAAATCTGCGATAACAGTTCAAAGTTGGAATGTGTTATTGTTGTTGAATAACCTTGGGCTCAAATACAATTATATATATTTTTAAAGACATTCTTCATCCACATTTTTTGTAAACTGTAATTATAAAGCTGTTGCACATTTATCATAAAAAATGTACTGACTATTTTCCTTTTAGTCATGCAATCTTACTTGAATATTTATATTTATTTAAATATTTCCTGTAAATACTTATGGCTATAAAAGGTAGCTTATTATCAGAAAAATGTATAAATTATTTAATATGGATTTTTTTTCCTTCTTTTTCTACATCTACTCTTAGACCCTGTAATTGTGAAATATTTAGGAATATTTTTTAGCTTTTTTTTATTTATAAATATTTTTTACATTTAAGTTTACTTATTATTGTATCTTATTAATTTTTCTAAATACAGTGCCCTTTTCGTTTATAGCAAGTTTTTTACTGTATGAAATTTGTTGCTTTTAGAGTATCTTTAAATCGACTATGCTCTGCAATGTTCTCCTACTAACTTGTCATAATTTTACACAAAATTGTGATACATTTTGTGGCATAAATCATGAACGCATAGCTGAAGCTTCCTTGAAGATGCGACGAATCGAGGCTGATGGGGATGATAGTGGGAGATGAAAAATAGGGAGATTGAAGTTGCAAGTTGCAAGTTGCGAGTTGCCAGTTGGGAATATGTTGTAACGCACTGTTGTTGTTGTTGTTGTTATTGTTATTGTTGTATCTAGTCGCATCACGATTTGTTGGCCCAAAATTTATGTTTCTTCTTCTGATGTAATAATAATCATGTGCTCAAAGCTCAGGCGACAGGTGAAAAATTGTTACAATTTGATGGCAACGTTTCGTTTTCGGCTGTGGCAGCAACGTGATGCAGCAGTTGCAAGGTGGCAACTAGTCGGTGGAATCGGTGGAGTCGGTGGGTTGCTGGGTTAGTGGGATGTGCTTGGAGGCTATAGTTTTTAGTTTTATGTGACACTAAATTGTGTTTTATTGTTGTTATACAGTTTTTAGAATGTGTTTTTTATTATTTTTTATTTTTCAAGTAATTATATATACACGTATTGAGTGGATAGCATGATTTATAGTCGTGGATTTATAGTCATTTGTGCCTCAAGCATTGTGAGATTATAAAGCTGCAAATCTAGTTCAAGAATTTCAATTAAATAAGTTGAGAGAGCGGTTAAACTTTATGTTGATGTTTTGAATTAGATTTTGTAACAAAACACACACACTTCACATTAGCTTAATTTCTACTTATTGTTATAAACATTTGATTAATTGTTAAATTTACAAAGTCTCACAAATCTCCAGCTGCAATTTCGGTGCAAGAATCAGGTTCGATTTCGGAATCTGAAGGTCGTCTGACACTCCATCAAGCCAGTCAGTTAGTCAGCCAGCCTGTTGACCTCTTGACCCCGTAAACCTCAACTTGAAACCCTAAACTTGTTAGCTACTGTATGCGAATGTTACTTGAAAACAATGTTTGCCTTTTGTCTGTCAGCACAACAAAAGGCGCTTTTCAGAAAAAACAACTTCAACGTTCAACGTTCTTGTTCTTGACTACGATTTTCCCCCTCTTTTTGCCCTTTTCCCCTTCGGCCAAAGTATGTCCAAGTGTAGTGTGTATCTTAAAGATGCCAAATGTAACCCAAATTTGTTGTTGTTGTTGTTGGGGCGCCGCTGAAGTGGCATGCCACCAAAGATAAAAAAAAGAACTGCGACTCATTTGAAAGTATCTGCAACTTCGGCTTTGTCTTGCAGTCTTCGACTAGTAATCAAAAGTCGGGGACTCCACTTTAAATTGCTGCAACACGCAAAGAAGAAAAACAGACAAAAATGCCGAAGCAGATTAATTATGACTCGAGTGGGCTGCGAAGGAGGAGGGGGAGGAGATTGAGGAGGAGGAAGCATTGCAGCAGGAGGCATCAGTGGGTGAATGTGTTGATGGCTTTGGACCAAGTTGACTTGACTTGAGTTGAGTTTATTTTTATTTTGTGTATTTTTTTTTTATTATTTTTATTTATTTGATATTTTTGTTTTGTTTGTTGTCGCTGTTGTTGTCGCTGTTGTTGTTTTATTGGGGGGCGGCATGCAGTTTCCTCAAGTGTTTGACATATGATTTTTAGCTTGAAAACTGTTTTCGAGTTTCCAGTTTCGAGTTTGCGTTTGCAGAATTTTCGTAATGATGAGCGCATTAAAATATTTATTTACTACGGAATATGAGCACGTATGTGGCGATAAATACATATCTATGCTTAGTTAGACTCGTGATTGCGAAAAGCCTTTGGCAAATTCTTTCACAACTCTGACACAAGTGGCAGCTTGAAGTTTCTTCCACCTGTTGTTGCCTCTGCCTCTGCCTCTGCTGGCTGCACAAACTGACAATAAAAGCCATAAAACTCAATGAGCATAAATAAGATTAGAGCGTTTTCGATCTCTCCTAATATTCGGCACTAAATAGCACTTTAATTGGCACCACATTGATTGCAACAATGCCACAGTTACCTCTTCTTCTTCTCCTCAGTCTCCTCCCTCTCCGCCCCCTCACACTTTGGCACATCATTGCAGGAGGAGCTGCATCAACTAAACTCCATCTGAGCCATTGGCACATCGCATAATTGTTGCCATGATGTGGCAAAATTGAGCAACTGCCAAATGAAAAACATCTAAAAACCCCAAAAGTGCTGGGTGTGTGCAGTCTAAGTCAGTCTAAGTGCATCTCTCGATGACTCGATGTCTCCCAATCCTCTCCTCTCCCCTCAATCTCCCTCAGACAGATACCATCTATCTATTTATCTTTGCTCATCATGCTGAGCTGCTAGCACAAATATAACTATTTTGGCAACTGTCGACAGAGGACAAGTTCTGAAACTTGCCTAAGTCTATCATAAAAAAATTATTTCAATATCAATTAATTTAGGTTTAAAAATGTAAAGGAAGCGTTAAATAAAAGAAGTAAATATTCTGATTAGAGAGATTAGTATATTAAGAGAGAAATATTTATAGTATGATACAATATAAGTGTTTTTGTAGTCAATGTAGTCAAGTTGATACTTATTTAATGTGTCCTACCGGATCGTAGGATTTCAAACTGCTCTGCAATTAGTTTGATTTTTAATTTAATTTTCAAAACGATTAGTTAGATAACTTACGGTCATTTTAACCCAAGAGTTTAAATTAAAACTCTCATGTTTTTGTTGATAATCGAGAGCATCAAAATTCTGCAATTTTATACACTTTATATTTTAATTTCAAACTAAGTTAATGACAAAGTTACCGCTGGGCACTGTGAGAATTGCGATGAGAAGTCCAAATAAAATGATTTTCATTTTGTGAAGTTCAACTCAACGAATCTGGTTATCTAATCAAAATTTTAGGCAGTTAATTCACATTCAAGCAGAGGCACAGCTTTTATACATAATCCACATTGGAATTATCACTGTGTAAAATTTCCCTTTTCAAATTTCGGATTTTGTCTCAAAAACTTTTGTTTAATCCGTGTCGAAAATCTGAGAATTTCTTGAAACTATCAGTACAATTGTGGCTCAATTTTTTTTTTGGAAGAATATTTTTATTTTTAGTCCTTATCAGCTCTAGCTGAATAAATAATAATTTACTAATAGCATATGTGTAAACTCATTAATGAAGTCGAAATTATGAAAATGCAAAGTACTCGACTTATTTTACTTCGCGTAAAGTAAAAACTTGAGCTAAAAACACAAGGGGCAACAAAATCGCATTCTGGCGGGAAAAATTATTTTAATGAAATTAAAAACATTTAAATGCAGAGTGATTTTATGGCAAATTAAAATTGGTATATTTTCGCAAGATCTTTTTTTTTTTATATTTAAATTTCTAAAACCCAAAAGCAGTTAGTACAATAAAATATACATGTGTAACTCCAAAGTTTTACTCAAGCGTATCCTTCTCACAAATAAAGCTAAATTTATATTCACAATGATTATCATTTAATGCGTACCATGAATCGAGTTTCAGCAATTCAACGCAATTTTCGACATTTTTGTTATTAGGTTCCGGATAATGCCATCCCAATTGGGTTGCCTCCTTTCCAGTTGACAGCAATTTGAAGACACCCTCTTCGGCCAGATCATTGATGTCCAACCAATAGTGGTCCTGGGTTAACTTCTCGCTGACTGCCTTCAGTTCTTCCATACCTTGAAGACCAGCCAGATTTCCACCCAGGGCACGACATTTGTGAGCTGCGTCGAACCAATTGACTGCATCCATGTCATCAATATAGTAATACTTGGATCCAATTTTCTCAAACTTCGGCATTTCTCTTTCTCTTATGGCCGTAACTGTTTTGCGCAGTTCCTCATACTTTTCTTCGAGTTTATCAGTCATTAAATCATACTTGAAAAACTTATCTTCAAGGTCGTCAACCTTTTGGGTAAGCTTTTCAAACTTTGTAGCTAGCGGGTTTTCAGAATCTTCAGCGGAATCTTCTTTAGATTCAGAAATCACTTCATCTGACGGTACTTCATGTTTGTCTACGGATGACTGCAATAAGTTTGATTTTAAATTAAAATTTTAATCGGATTAGGGAAACGAACTTACGTCATATTTATGATATCTCTCCATCGCTTCAATAATATTTTGACCGACGAGTATTTGCTGCAATAATTTTTACTTTATACTTCAATTTCAAACTGATTAAATTGACAAACTTACCGCTCTACATTCTTGCACTGCCAGAAATGCGACGAAAAGTCCAACAAAAATGATTTTCATTTTTTTATAATTAACAAATGTATTTAGCTAAACAAATCAAAAACAACTGCATCTCATTCAAGGGAGAATCATGCTTTTATATACCGAATGCACAATTGGAATTATCAGATTACAATCATTATTTTAAAAAAGATTGTAATACTCATGTTGTTTTTGAACTCTCGCTTGATCGTCGTTGGGAATCTGGGAAATGTTACAATTATCAGTTTGATTACAATGCAATTTCTTTAGAAATTCAGTTTGCTTTTTATACTCGTAGCCATTATCAGTTATAGTTACAAGTAAATGAAGAATAAAACAGAAATCTTTATTAATTGGAAAAGCAAAACAAAAATAAAAAATAAATATTACACTGTGATTATCAGATAGACAGAACGACAGACAGAGATCGATGTGGCTTATCAATTAAGCTGTATATATACATATTAATAAAATAAAAGTATTATACAGAAAACTTTTAATACCCTTCCCTTATTACAAGAAGGAAATTATTGTCACCAATGCCTCTCCTTTTTAAAGCAGATTTTTAACAGAATCAGAAATTTGGTCATGGCCTAATTTCCAAATTCATTCTGCATTCACATTTTTTTAATTTCATTAAAATAATTTTTTTGCCCCAGATTGTGATTTTGTTGCAAAATTCTAAATTGAAATCATTTTGTTGAAACTGATTTCCTTAAAGTCCAAAAATTGGGCTATTAAGGGGATAATCTAAGGGATACACTTGAAAAAATTTGTAATTATTTATTTTTATTGTTATTTAATAAATTTAAAACGAAAAACTTGTTCGGGAGTTTGCTATTATTGTTAACAACAGTGATAACAATAGTAATATATTTTATAACTTTTAGTGAATGTCAGTTGATTATATGGTGAATATATGACAACCTGTTTCAATTACAATTACAACTTATATGTAATTGAAAATAAAGAGTGCCTACGGCAAAGGTTTGTCTGTTAATTGTGCTGCTGACAGTTCAATTAATTGAAAACAAATTCAAATACAACAAACAGTTGGGCGTTGTACATATGTATATAAAATGTTGAAATTGTTACACAACACGCAGTTAACTTAATTACGCTTAATTAAAGTATCTAAATCAGGCCCAACTCAACAATGGCAGTCACAGTTGGAGATGCACTTGGAGTTGGAGTACAAAGAGGGAATCAATCTTGACGGATTCCCGTCTCCCAGTCGGTTGTTTATGACATCCGTCAGTTGTTGACTTTCTAACACAGTTTCGATTTTTTTGGGCTGCTCTCCTAGACTGTAGACTGTAGATTGTGGTGTCTCGAGTACTTTTTTGGGCTGCGTAATCGGGGCCATCTGCCCCATCGATCGATCGATGGATTGATGGGGGAATTTGTTGCCACAATGACTCTCGCAACTCTGAACAGCTCAAGTACCATAAACATTCACTTTTACAAACGAGTGTGAGTACCTGAATCTACCCGTATTCATATGTACTACCAATGCAGTCGTCAACCAATTTCCTGCTACTTGATACAGTTTTTTTCATGTATTTTTTAGTGTGTCAGAGCCGCAAGGTCGTTGGATAGCTTTTTCTTGTCGGTTGTTTGTCTGTTGGTCTGATTGTTTGCTTACTTGTTGATTTATGCAATAAACAAATAATATTAACATTATAACAGTTTCGGTAATTGAAGTGTGTGTGAGGCTGAGAGACAGTTGCCACTGCAGTTGCCACCATTCAAAAGTAATGTAATGTGTTGAATGCAATCTGTGCCCCTTGGCAGCTGTCAACTGTGACTGTGAAGCTGACCAAGTTATCAGCATGTCTTCCTCACCTTCAAATGCAAGACTCAAGACTCAAGACTTTTACTTTTGTTGCCAAATCGACCACTTGATATGAAACCACAGCCACAACCTCAAGTTGAACCCCATGATCCATAATCCATGATCCGTGCCGGAGCAATAACAATGTGTAAATACTTACGATTAATTACATCGGAGCACTTTTTTGGACAAGCTCAATGACTTGGCCGAGGAATTTCTATGGCCATTACAACCGCAGATTTGGCTTCCCATTCAAAATGGAGGTAGTCTCTGATAATCGAGCGTAAAATGGGCCAGCCACCACATCAAAGTACCACCAATAACAATGGCCAGAGGCAAACACAAAATAAAATTTAAAAAAAAAAACAGAAATTGATGCGAATTTGTTGGCCGTGTTTGGATTTCTTTTACAAGTCGCCGCTGGGCCGCTCGGCCTCTCGAGTGTAGACCCAAAAATAAACCAAAGAGCACTCCAAGGGATCTCAGGCTGAGATCCACTGAGGCGTCAATATGCAAATTGTTGTTAAGGCTAACAGCCAACAGCCAACAGCCAACAGTTAAAGCCAGAGTCAAATAGCCAAGTGTTTGATTAATTGACTCCAAAAGTAATTAAATATTATAAATTATGCAAAATTGAATTGAAGATTCGCTAATGGGACTACGCTGCGTATGCGTAACGTTATTTTCAATTTATCCGTTAACTGTTTAACAAGGGTGAGAATAAATTTTTGTTAATTTATTTGTATGTTTTATAAATTACCTAATTAAAATATGTTGAAATTTTATGTGTATAACATAAAGTCATATTTTTTTTTACTTTAATTTTATTTAATAAGATACAATTTAAATTTAATTAAGTGTTATCTCCTTCTTATTTTTTTTATTAAGATACAAATATAATTAAGTGTATTTTATTAATTATATTTATATTCAGATTTTTGATTTTTATTAATCGGCAAACTGTTAAAAAGGGCGAGAAAATTTGTTAATTTATTTTTATGTTAGTTAAATTAATTAATTAAAATATATGAAAGTTTTTATATGTAATATTTAGTCTTATTTCCTTTATATTTTATTTATTAAGACACAAATATAGTGTAATGTAGTTAAATTTAATTTATAATTTCGATATGCAACGAAATATTCTAGTATGCCACAATGTTACATTCAACTATATCTACAACCTAAGCTATGTCGCATCCCAGAAGTTTTTTGGCTATAGCACCGTGTTATCATATTCATATTTAAATTTTAATTAAAGTGCACTAAAGCATGTGACTGTAACGCATAAATATTATTATTAATAATTAAAATTCCATTGCATTTTTCTCCGCTTTAATATGTGTATTATCGCATTAAGTAGCTTATCTTGCCAATTATAACAATTACAAATGCGTGCCATCAAATCAAATTCAATCTAAACTCACGACTCACATTCACATTCCGTATTCGCATTCGCATTCGAGGTGTCTTCCTACTTACTTAGCTGTTGACCACCGCATTCTTAACGCTTGCCAGCTTATCGTGGCAGTTGCAGTTGCAGTTGCAACAAGCTGTTGCTGCCACATCCACAATCCAATTAACCTTTTGACATTTGCGACAGGCAGACAGACAGACAGACAGTGGCACAGCGGCTACTTTTGGCTAATGGCAGCGCGTAAATCAAATAAATCCGAGTACGAGTATCTGAGTATGAGTATCTGCCAGATACGAATCCATTCAATTGGTCACTCCGAGTTGAGTCCGTTGCGGATGTCATCGAAGCGGATGCTCAGCTGTAATTAAAAGCAACAACAACAACAAGTTGCAACTGCAACTGGTCGCCGCTTGTCAAGTTTGAGGCGCCAGCAGTTAAATAAACCCATCAACACGAAAAACAAGTAAAAATACTACCGAAGAGCTCCTGACTATAATATACCCGGTTATCTATTCAAATATACACAGAATATGTGAAAATTTTGATGACAATTGCTTTTAAAATGTGCAATGTTAAAAATTTTAAATCACAGTTTTATTAATTTATTTAAAAATCGCACAACATTTTACTGGCCAGTTTATATGATTTAAAATACAATATATTTTATAACATCTTATTCAAATCAAACATGAATTCAAGTTACTAGAGTAACTGAAATCAATTAACGAAATGAATACAAATGAAACATACCCTTGTTCTCTACGAATACCGGGTATAAGAAAACAACAATTGCCTCGGCCACTGCAACAAGCAATCGCACAACGTGCAACGTGTTAACACCAATGAATGTGTTTTGGACGACTTGTTGGCCATGTACCTTTTGACACCTGACAACCAAAACGGAACTTAACGCAAACAGAAACAGCTCGAAAGAAGCTCACATTGCGTATGCGTAATAATGTAGAATTTCCCCATAGCGAACAGAATTTGCCATTCATAAAATAAATAATTAATAAAATAAAATAATAAAATTTGAATATTAAATTAAAATTAAATAAATTGACATCTTTAACATCCCCATAACAAAAAAAATATTAATTTAATAAAGTAAAGTAAACAAATTTCAATTTTATGATGTACTTGTTCCTTAGACCTAACAGTAAGTTTCTAAATTTTTAATATTTCTCAAATTGTATACATATTTTTGTATAATTTGCTTAAGTTCTTTTATGACATCCTATATACTTATATATCCTAATATATCTGTGTATCTAATGTGCACCCACTAACAAAAATTCCTATGCAATTAGGAGCAGTTGCAACAAACATTTGCTTGCCTCATGAATTTGATTTCTACACGCTCCTAACTGTTAACAAGTTGCCAACGTGCAACAATGAGAAAGACGGCAGTCAGGCAGGTAGTCAGGCAGGTAGTCAGGTGGGCAGGTGGGCGTGCTGCATGTGCCGAGAGGGGTGGCCGATGGAGAGAAGTGCAAGGAAGGGCGGTGGGCAGAGGGGGGTACATACGGATTTGGATTCGCCCACATGAAATGGAAATGGAATGAACACGTGCATTGGCAGCGTTGGCAGCGTTGGCAACAACGTGGGCGCTGCGTCGCCATAAATCTCAACTCAACTTAGCACATGATTAATGCGGACGCGCTTGGCTAAAAGAAGATGTTGAAGCTGAAGCGTTTTGGCCGACTTGAATTGGAGCAGCAAATTGTTGCAAAGAATTTGCCGCCAGTTAACAACAGTGCAGCACAAATTGTTTTGCGAGCCGCATTTAAATAAAAAGCACATTAACAGAACATCTCATCACGGTGGGGAGAGAGAGAAGAGTGAGGGGAATAGAGAATGGGGAGGAGCTGCAACTGCAACTGCAATGCAACTGCAACAAGCTGGTCAAGCAGATGAGCAGCCAGAGATACTATTAAGAAACTCTCAACAATTAATGGCCTAGGAATATCAAGGGATTGCCACATGAATCTGAATCTGAATGAATCAGTAACGGTTACAAATATGCCAAGGAATTCCCAAAGAGATAATCTCAATTCCAGAACACAGATACAAATAGAAATCGTAGTTAATTTAATATGCCAGACACGTGAAGGTCTTCAAAGGAATAAACTATTTAAATATTTCTTGTTGTTATTAAACAGCTAACTAAATGGATGATTCGGGAGATTATCATACAAATTCGTTAAAAATATGTCAAATTTCTATATTCCAAATATAAAAAATAAAATTATTTATTTATAAAATAACTAAAATATACTGATATTTATGCTTGGCAGAAGTTTTAGCAACAACTTAAAAAAAATATAAAAATAAATAGAGATTGATAAATTAGTTATGGATATTCAACGTATGAGAATTTATAATAATTTTTTAAACGTGTTGACAAATTTACAAACACTGATCTTCTAATATATATTTATTAATTCTTAATAAGTAAACAGATTCTCCATGGCTTGTAAACCTGTTTGATGAGACAAAATACACGTTCTATCTAAGTATCTATGTATGTGTATATCTATATCTGTATCTATGTATATCTTTGTGCTTCATTTTTAGCAGCGCATCTATCGCTGAGTTTTAGACCTATTTGAGACCCCAGAAATCCAATCAACACGTTTAATGTGCGCTAACATAACATCATATTTTTATGCCTTACTTGGCAGGCAGATGACTTCATTTGGCCCGATTGATGGATCTGGACAGATTCATGCGAGTATCTGGCTTTGATTGATGACTGCGCCCACGAATTTGATAAAGAAAAAATATAGAAAAAGAAGACAAAAACAACAACAAACTCAGCTTCACACAACTTCGACATTGATATGTATCTGAGTGTGATTGTATCTTGTATCTGTATTTACTTAGAAGATACACATGCAGCGCTTTTTGCTTTGAAGTTCAGCTGCTCAAGTGACAGCAAACTGAAGTTTTTTTTTTCTTCTTATAGCTGCAGTTGTCGCTGGTTTTTGTTGTTGTTGCTGTTGCCGTTGTTGGATTGATCCACCCATCTGCCCATCTAGCTGGGTATCTGCCAGCCTCTTAGTCCCTCTCTCTCCCTCTCGAGTCGAAGTTGTTGAAGTCGATTAAAATTCCGCATTAATGTTGAATGTTAATCGCTCATTGTTTGAGTAGGAGTACAAATTAAATTGTTTGCTGTTTTAAATTTGACATATAACAACCATTGACGATGTTGTTGTGGTTGTTGTTGCTTTAAAGCTGCCGCCAAAACATTGCCGTTAGTAAAGTGCATTTTGCATTTTGCGTGTTGCTGTTGCCGTAATTGCAGCACTTTTAATTGCCAATCAACGCAGACAAGCTAATTAAAATATCTCAAAGATGCAACACTAAATGTATCTACGAGTCCAGAATTTATATCTTGTAATAAGTTAATTGAAAAGTATTTTAAATCGATTTAGTGTATGTAAAATTGTATTAAAATATATTTGAAGTATTATGTTGTTATCCACAGCTGTTATCCGGCTGTTATCCGGATTTATCCGAATGCAAGTACTTAAGCAGACATTTAAACAAGTTTAAACAAATCAAATCAAATAAAATATGACTACATAATAAATATACATATCTAATTATGTATTGTATCGTATGCGTTTCACCAGTTGAGGAATGTGAGGGTAGAATTGTAAGCATTTATCATTTTCCAGTTCCATATTCCTTGATTTTCAGCAGATCGCACGAGAACTGGAAGCACTTTTCACACTTGGTCGGATTCTTGGCAGACGCATGAATCGGACCCTTGCTACAATTGCTCAGATAAATGCCGCCTCGGCCTTCAAGGGATGGATCTATGGCCGCAAAGACGACGGTGCGAGATCCTCGCTCTGGTGTCTTGAAGAACATCTTCTTGAGGAATGGCACTGATGTGGTGGCCGAGTGCTCGAACAGATCCGTGTCCACAATGCCTGGATGCACCACATTCACCTGCACATGCGACTGCTCCCGATCCAAAATGGTTTGCAGATGCCGTGTGAAGAAAATCTGCGCCAGCTTCGACTGACTGTAGGCAGCTCCCGGATTATAGCCTTGTCTGCAATTTATAAAGAGAAATGGAATGAATGAAGAACTAAATAAATCAACAACATTCACTCACAGTCCATTGATATCCTTGTAGTTGATGCTGCCAATCAGATTAACACACGAGCTCACGTTCACAATGCGAGCATTCTTTCCCTGGCGTCCCGCTGCCCGCAGCTGGGGCAGCAACAGGTGTGTGAGCAGGAAGTGACCCAAGTAGTTGATGGCAAAGTGCGACTCGTAGCCATCGTCAGTGAGCTTGAAGGGGGCAAACATAATGCCCGCATTGTTGAGTAGCACATCGATCTTTGGATATTTCTGCGCTATCCGTTGGGCAAAGGAACGCACCGATTTCAGATCCCCCACATCGAGTTGCTCGCAAATAAGTTTGCCCTTTGTCTGGCCGAGATCCACAATGGCACCAACGGCTGTCTTGGCACTGTCTGGATCCCGAACGCCTGCAAGAGGAAAAATAAAGTGTTATTCAACATAAAATGTGTTAATATGAAAAAATGAGAAATAAATATACAAAAATTAAATAAACCATGTAGTGCAAGGAATGATATAAAATATACTTACATAAAATATGCAAGCTTTAATCAAATTCCAAAAACCTTTTTTTTTTATAGGGATATTTTATTCGATACACCAATTTATTGAAAATATATTTTATGACCTTTCTGTTTAGTTTAAAAATATGTTTACCCTTATTCTAATTCAATTTTCAATTTCTTAAGAAATACTTTGACAGATTCTACTAATCTAAATGTCTAATGTTGTTTTGTTAGCAGTCAAAATATGGCTAAGATCACGGTTGCCACTATTGGCGCTATTGATATTTGTTGTTTCTCAATTTTTTCGTTATTTCTCAATTTTTTTTTGGCTTTTTCTCAATTTTGCCACCGAAACCAATTTCTAAATAAAGTTAATTATTTTACCTAATTTTGGATTTTGTTGTTTTTCTCAAATTGTTTTTATTAAATTTTTAAAAAACCAAAGCCTAAATATTTTATAAATTCAATGAGCTGCCTAAAAGTATGCAAGACTTTATGTCTACGCAATAGTCAAGTTGCTAGCAACATTTGTGTTGCTCAGCGCTGGCAACATGTTGCTTGTGTGGATCAAGGTGGATTTATACCCTGGTGATGTATTCGCTCGACGTGCCCTCTTTTTCGGGGCGGAAACGTCATTACGAAAGCAAACATCGTAGTAAGCGGTTGTATTAAATTCTCTAAAAAATGTCCCTTGTGTGAAAAATACATATGCCGCTCGAACGCAAGTCGTTTGGTTTGTGTTTCCAGAGATATGAAAAAGAGACAAATAAATGCAACAGGAACTGTGAAAGCATGCACCGGTGAGCAGCTTCCACAAAGAGAGATACAGGAATAACAGCGTCGATGCTGACGGCTAACAGGAGCTTAACAAATATCCATAATCACAATTAATTAATTGGTTACCTACGGGTCATTACAAGAACAACAAGACAAACATGCCATTGCATTTTATTTTCATTTTATATATTGCACAGCGCACAAAACGAAAATGAGTGAAGAGTATAGAAAACAAAACAAAACAATTTTTCTATATATCTATCTCTGTCGTCTCTCTCACGTCAGACTCATTTTGACAATTCCGCCCCGAGAGAGAGCGAATACATCACCAGGTATAAATCCACCTTGGTGTGGATATCGAGTGTGAGGGTGGAACTTGATCTCACATTAATTGTGCATGCAGAGCACGTGAATTTTCCACATTCTTTTGGTAACATCTTATCGTGCATGTCCGTTGGATTTCAAATAAAATGTGTTTGTTGAATCAGTAATTGATTGCGTTGATTTATATACAACAAACTAATACGAACTGAAATTTCGTTATTTTGTTAACTCTTCACTTCACAACTTACCCATGATGACAGTCATGTCGCATGCGAGCAATTTCTCCACAATGCGCAGTCCAATGCCGCGATTGCCGCCCGTAATGACAGCAATGCGATCCGGTTGCTTGTAGAGTGCTATTTAAATTATAGAGATAATCACAATGATAAATCGACTTAATAATTTGCGAATAATTGTTTTGGTAATTGCGAAAAACAGCTGAGATTCTGAGTTACTTACTCACGCGATCCCTCGACGCGTACTGAGCGTCATGCACAAGCCCCAAAGCTCCGATATACTGATATTTGAATTCAGTCTTCCATTCGAGCCATGTTTTGGGCAGCTCCTTTGTGGTCTTTGTGATCAGAAATCCGAATACCAGCAGGCCAACAACAACGATAGCCAATAGGAGTATCATGCTGTTGAATCAATGTTGAAACTTTGTATGCAAAGAGATAAGAAAACACAGTCAGAATATTAGACGAGACTACGAAACGTAGCCTGTACAAAGGTTATCGATACGACACTGATAAGCTCACGATCCACTGCATGTATGTGAATGTGTGTGTGTATACTGAGATCGATATACACTATTTGAGATATTCATAAAGGGGCAATTAAAAAGCGTTTAATTAGTTACATATAACTAATATTTATGGAGTTGCATTAACAGTTTCAACAGTTGGGTTACTTATTTATAGACAATGTAACAACAAGTAAACAAACTTATTAAATTTATTAAGGGTCTCATCAACAGGTACAATTAAGAGTTTATTACAATTTTTATTGAGACTTTTACGATATTCAAATCGCATGGGCAATGAGACAGAGCTAGGATTTTATTAAATTTTAATAATTAATAGTTCTTTGTGATATTTATAAATTGTATATTTTCAAATTTTTATGTATTAGAAAATGTTTTTGATTCTAAAAACTAATTCTTTAATTCAATCAGAAATTACAACATTTACAATATTCAAATTGCATAAAGGAAGGCAACCTAATTATTTAATTTAGTAAGGGTTTCTCCCAGTGTAATTATAGATTATAAATGCAATAATGCAAGCAGGAAAGATGATTAATAAATTTAATGAAAAGGGTTTCAGCGAATTTAATGAAGACTTTGCATGGATTATAATTGGTGTTCGATTATAACTAATTAATAGTTCTACAATACTTATACCGTAGCTGGCAATTATAAGCATTAATAAGCACTTAGCGAAACTGGCACCAAGTGCTATTCAAACTGTGCACCGAGTGCACTTTTAGTGAGTACGGCACTTGCCACTTGGCTTAAGTCAGCAGAAAACGGTTGTATTGTATTCTACACAACTTTTTGCTTTTATTACTGCAACAATGTATAATATTTGCATTTGCAATGCCAAGATTTTATGCATACATCAAGTTTAATTTAAGTACTTTTGGCCTTTGACTTGCAAACAGTTTTTCTGTCGATTTACTTTATTTTAAGTACCTTGGGGCTTGTGGAGAAGCGCAATTTAAAACAATTAAAGCAATATACAAAAGTAACAAAAAGCTGTGAAATTCTGGCCCAGTTAACACACAGTTGGTTTCTAAAAAGCAAAAGCAAAAGCAACAACGACGTCGATACATAAAATGCAAATTAACAAGAAGAAAAGAGTCAAGCCAAGGGAATGAAAGTTGAAGAAGCCACAGTCAAAGCCAAACGCCAAGAGCCAAAAGAATGGGCCAAAAGCTAAACATTCGTATGAAACACAACACAGCTAGTAGAAAATACAAACATACATACATATGTTACATACATACGATACGTTACTCTAATGCCATCCACAGAGGTGCGAAGAGGGCTGACAACATAACCCACTAAAACCGTACGTATGTATGTGAGTGTGTAATACACACACACACACATATGCATGTATGTGACTCTCGTAAAATGTTGTTGTTTTTTGCGTTTGTCAAAGTTGCGGCGTCTTCGACTTCCGTCAACAAAAAAAAAACCTACTGCTTGCATTTTGTAAACTTTCTATTTCTATTGTTGTTGTTGTTGTTGTTGTTGCGCCCAAGTGCACAAGACCTTGCAAACACACATGCACACTTACATATTGTACATACATACTTACATAAGCTGATGCGTTTTCTATGCACTTGCAGCGAGTCGTGGCGAAACCGTCGTTTATGCTAATATTGAACAACCTTTTTAAGTTAATAATTAGGTAAATAGTTTCCGACTGCGATCACTTTTCGATTTCAATAGCACAAAAGCACAACAAACCGGTTGCAAAGCAACACAACCGCACTGCAAGAAATTCAACAGACAACTAAATACGTTAATGTTTCGCGCGCGTTTAGAACCTGATTTTATTTTCAATTTTGTTTTTGTTGCTCTCCCTCGGCAACAGGTGTCAACGCCGGCAAATGATTCATAAGAGAGGAGCGCACATCTGTCAATATCTCTATTATCTCATATTTTTCTAATGCACTTACATTTTAAAACATAGAAGTTATTAATTAGTAACAGCGGAATTAGTTAAAATATGCATTTTTAATCTGATAAGTTGACAAAATTTATAATGTGAAATTTTTAACAGCTGATTATCAGCCGGCGTCCAGTGTGACCGTGTGCCGGTAACTCAAATATGTTAAAAAGGAGATTGTGAATACTGAAAATACTGAACATGTAAATTTAAAGCGCGCTATTTTTATTAACTTTTGTCAACTGCAATTAGATGAATTTATTTAATTTGTCACAACTAAAACAAAAAGGAATTTTAGTTTAAAATACAATTTTTGAAGTCTTTGTAAATTTAAAAGAAAATTATGCATATTGAGCTTCTAGCTTTAAATCTAGTGAAAAAATCAAATATTTAAAAAAATACCGAACTTTTTTTAAGCTTCTTGAAATCGTAAACAATTTAAATTAAAAATGGCATGCAATTAATTATAGGCTTGCCACTCAATTGCTTAGACCAGTGGTGGGCTCAAAATCTAAATTCGGGAGCACTACAACAACAATCCTGTTAGAGTCTACCTAAGTTGGGAGCAGCCGCTGCTCCCGGAGCCACTGCGTGCCCACCGCTGGCTTAGACAGTTCTAATTTAAAGTTTCTGAGTTCATTTTAATATAACCGAAACTTTTCATGAAATTTAATTTCAAATGTTCAGCGATTTAAGAAAAAGTCAATTTTGGTTTGCTAGCTGATTTGCATTTATTGATTAAACAAAAGTATTACAGTGCATTAACAAAAATATTTTTTGTAACTAATTTATTTATTCCATTTGTTTTTTTTCTAAAGTTTAAGTTGTTTATTATAGACGAAATTAAAAAAGTATTAAAACTGAAGCAAATTTAATTTAAAATCAATATCTAAATATATATGTGTATTACTCGTATTTAAATTTGATATTTGATAGTTGTTTTCCATTTGTTAAACAATACAGGGTATTTCACAAAGTCTTCAAGTGTCCGTTAATGATGTGTATGTGTATGTGTATATATTTGTATATAAGCATAATAATTGTTGTTTATAGTGTTTATACGTGGATATATGTATATTACTAAATTGAATAATATTTGTTTGTGGGTGCGCCTAAGTTTCTAATAAATTAATAGTTTTGGAAAGTATTTTTGGGAAAAGAGAAAATTTGAAAAATTTAAAAATTGTTATTGTTAACTCCAAGTTTAAATTGCAGCTGCATCGTTGTGTTCCTTGATATTGGGACTGGCAGCGGCATTCTTGGGCTGCTTTAACTGTCAATTCTCCATGGACATGTTGCCGATGTCGTCGTTAATGGCCAACACCTGGCCAATGAAATTCTGATCGGAGACAACCTCGCACAGGGATTTGCACAGCTCCGTCAGATCCTCTTGCGACATATTCAGCTGGGGCGACAGCTTCACCAGATGCTGTGACACATAATCCGGCAATTGCTGCAATTAAAATAAAATAAAATAAAATAATTATTACATTTATTGAGATTGTGGAAAATTTTAATATAATTGCAGCGTATCTGTATTACATTCTGTTAGAATATAAGATACGACGAAATTATTTAACATTCTTGTTGATTGCCTACCTTGCCCTTGCCCACTTTGAAGGCGCTGAACATTAGCTTGGCCTTCACACGCTGCTCATTGGGCCCGTCGTAGAAGAGTGTCAGATGCGCCTCCTGCACATTGGACACCAGCGGAAAGTAGAGACCAGCATAGACACGACCTTTGGCATCACGCGAGAGCAGCGAGCGGAAATTGTAGACGAGATTGCGACGCACAGTCACATCCACCGCCGTCATGTATTCCTGGGCAATGTATATCAGCGATGTCTTGAAACTGGCCTCGTCCCCGCGAATTTCACGCTCCTTCCACTCCACAAACTTGTCGCTGTGCTGACTGTAGCTGTAACAGTAGTCCCTCTGCAGATGCGACTCCTTCGATTGATTGAACCAGCCTGGCAAAAAAAAAAAGACACGTTAGAGGAGTTCGAAATAACAATATACACTTTGATTTAATTTACAAATTTAATTGAATATTAAAATAAATATGAATATACTCGTTTAATTCAAAAATAATTCTTTTTGTTTAATATAGTTGTTATCGAAACTGTAAAAATCTTTGATTTCAAATTGAATTAAACTAAAAAAAAAATCATTTTAACAACAATTTAATTGTAATTAAAAGTGAAATTTTGCATTCTTTTAATATAAATATTATTAAACGCTTAACTTAACAAGGCAAAATGTAAATTTTTAATAAATTTTAATTTTAATTAATTTTCCAGTTGAAGTGTTTTTTACTTTGGCATCAACATATTTTAAAAATAATCGAAATTCAAATTTTAATTTATTCATGATTTTCAATTTTGTGATTTTCACTCAAAGTTTCAAATAAAAGGTCAGAAAACATTATATAATTTAATTTGTATAAATTACATAAATTATATATTTAAATAAATAATGAATATAATTAAATTTAAAACAAATAAATAAATAATTTATATAATTTAATTTAATTTTCTTTCCCCTTAAATAAAATTAAAGAAAAAGGCCTGGTTGAAGGGTTGAATATAGTTTTGAGGATTCGGTTTTTATTTCACAAAATGTGTTGTTACCTGTGTGAGGATAGCTCTGATCGGACATGACAGTCACGGCGCGACCCACATGATAGCCCGGGTCCAGGATCATGACACCACGTCGCTCGCCGATGGCGAATCGCATGGCGACCATGACGTGCTCTTTCTCGACACCCGCATCGGCCGAGTTCATGCCGTACTCCTCGTCCATTTGCACGTAGTCGTTGCAGTCGGCCACTTGCTCCTCGCAGGACACCACATAGAGATACTGGCCGAGGTGTGGGAACATTTGCACCAGTCGCGCCATGATCTCAAAGGCCAGGGAGACGCACATGTGATGGCGCCGATTGATGGGCACATCGTAGAACTGGAAGAAGCTGCGCAGATCGGAGCGACGAGTGCGCTTGAAGCTGCGATAGAAGTCGACAAAGAGATTGGCCGTGTTGTAGTGCGTCTCCTCCAGCATGCGCTGCAGGGCCGTCTCCACGATGCCGTTGAGCTCCTCGTACTGCCAGACATTCTCGAACACCAACGTGCCCTTGGCCTGATCCTCGGCATTGCCCCAGTCGGGCAGGGGCAGCGGGTGTCCCAATGGCCAGACACCGTTCACCTGGTGGTAGGCACTCAGATCGTAGCCATCGGCCATTGCCCAGTTGGCACCAGCGGCACTAGGACGCAGCTGCTCCGACTGCTGCTTGGCCAGCAGCTGGATGATATCGGAGTAACGCTCCGATGCGGTGCCCACCGATGTCAGGTCGGTGGTGGTGGTTGGCATCCACTCCAACTCCGACTCCAACTCTCCAGCAACATCTTCGTCGTCATCCTCACTGGATGTGGAGGGCGTACGCGTGGGCGTGGCCCGTTTTGTGGCAACTGATTGACAACTGATTGGCTTCTCAGCTGGCTCAACAACATGATGATCTTTCGAAGCAGCTGTCGTAGTCAATCCCAGGCCACTGATTGCATCCGCCAGCTGTTGATCCAAGCCGGCGGCTCCTCGAGCAGCAGCAACGCCATCACTTCGGATAGCAGCCGCTGCTCCATCCTCCCGCTGGCCATCGCCATTGCCCGCGGCGAGTCAGCTTGGCCATTCGGCTCCCCAGCGGCCCACGGTGGGCACGTAGCCACTTTCACAGTCATTGAATGTTGCTTCTAGTTGAATGTTGGCGAATTGTCGCGATGCGTTGACGCTTGGATTCAAAGATGCTTGGACAGCTGCGACTCCCTCACTGGAAGTGGAAGTGGAAGCGCCAAGACTATACAGACTAATCCGGCCCTGCGCTCGGTTGAACAGGAGGTCCGGCTCGTCTCCAAATTTCGTTGCTTGTTTAGACTGATCTGTTAAGGGCAAACAAAAGAAAGATACAGTTAAAGATTTAGATAAATTTAATTTTTTTAATTTATTATAGCACAAAGTAAATTAATTAATTAAATTAGTGAATTGATTTTGACAATTTAGCTAAGAAATATTATTACTCGTTGAACTGCAACAAAAAAATTAATTCCCTTGCCAACCACATTCGTTTTTTTTTAAAAGTTTAAATGAAAAGTAATTATAAGAAATTTTTCTCAAATAAAATAAAAAAAGAGTTATTATTTAATTTCGTTGTAAATAAGATTTTTGGGCAAAAGATCAAATTTCTAGAGATCGGTTTTATGATCCGATTTCAAAAAAAATTTGCCTGGAATTATGAGACAATACCAAATACACAATTATAGAGTTTAGTGGAGATATCTCAAGAAACAGTAAACTTAGTAAGTAAGTAAACTAAATCTTTTTCAGAGTTGATATAATTTAGTAGTCTGATGCTTTCCAAACTTTATCAGGATGTATATGGTGCTAAAAAAAACACAACTAGTGAGTTTTGTTGAAATATAATATCTTAAGAAACAACGAAGTTATTTACACAAAACCTCAAAATTTGGTCAGATAGTTGCCAAGACAGGTCTGAATAATCTGACTGTCAGACAAATATGTTATCAGATTTCGTAATAAAAATTTAAATCTCCTCCAATTACTCATTCTACATAGTCATTATTCATTTGAGATCGATAATGGATCACTACAGTTTCTATTCTTTCTGTTTTCTTCTACAGTGATTTTCAATTTTCCCAACAATCTTTGGCTAATCAACGTTTCATGATCTTAGCTCTTTGTGCTCAGGTAAAATTGTTGAAATTATTGAGTACAATTCCAAGTATTACTTATTCTCTGTAATGTTCCTAATCTCTGCAATGATCTTCAGCTGGTCGTTGTTTCGTTGTTTGCTCACAGCAGGCAAACTGTTCATCATTTTCTAAGGGTCATAAACAATAAATGAAAACTATAATGCATGTAAGACCCCTCCCATCATGGCCTCAAGTGCTGATAAGGTCGAGCCCCAACTGATTACAAGTGAGAATTTCAGTTGGAAACACACCGGATGGAGACAAGTGGTTAAGCCATATAAGTCCGATTAGTTTGGAGGGGACTTCGGCACGTGTCCAGCTCATGCCCATACAAAGCAAAGCATCTCTGCCACTAATTGATGTGTCTGGATTGGATCCGATTTGAGCGCGAGCGCGAGTTCAACGTCGTCATGTACATGTACTTATCTATAATAATTCATTCCAAGGCTGTTTTTTGTGTTGATTAGAGGAAACTTTTGCGTCATTCGTTTGCTGTTTGTTTGTTTGTAATATGATTCATTTCGATGTTTTTATTGTTTTGCACAATTTTCGGAATTTACACACTTGGCTTCAATTAACTCGCAATTACAGGTGATTCACCGTTTCCCCTCCCTAACAATCTGGGGTGGGGCTGAAAACTATGTTAAGGTTTCTTCTACGGTCAGAGCGCCAGAGGCAGAAACAAAAAATCTAAAAATACGACAGAACATTGTGCAAATCCGTGCAAATCTAATATTATTTAGTTCAACCTGTTGCTGGGCAATATAAGTGAGTGGCAGTGCCGCTCAAACTGTTACACTGACAATTATGAACTAGTCACATTTATATTTATTTTTCTATCAGGGTACGCAAATAAGAGTTTTGAGAAACTGAATATACTTTTATTTTCAATTTTTATTTAAAAATCATACTATAAAAGTTATGTTTCAGTTTACTATCAAAAATAATTTTTCTTTTAAATATTTTTAATAAAAAAAAATAAGAGTTAAATTCGGATTTTTAAATAAAATTAAAGTTTAATTATTATTTTCTAATTTTTTTTAATGATTTACTCATTTCATTTAGATTGAAAAATAAGAATTTTCTTTAAATTTTTTTTTTTATACAAATCAACAAATAACTTTAATATAATTTTTTTTTTTTTTATTTTAAAAATTATAATCGTTACAGTCCCTGTTTTCTATCAAATAATAACTCTCTCTACTCACAGTTGGTCAAGTAATTGAAATAATTAAAATAAATAAAATGTGAAATAAGAAATTAATATTTCAAAATATATCTTTTCTTGGATTAAAAGAGTAAAAAATAAAAATAAATAACGACATCCACTGACTTTAATCTTTTTTTTAAATATAATAAGAGTAAGTGTTTTTTTTCTGGGTTAACACAATTACTTGACTAACTGTATGCTTCTACGATTATTTCTAATACTGCAAATAATTGCGCACTTGTTTTATGCACTTACAAATTTAATTCTAAGAAACTTACCCATACAATGGCCTAAGCCCAATAAACAGAATTTCTGTTGTTGTTGTATTGTAGTGTTTTGCTGTTGTTTGCCTTGTAATTGTTGTTGTACACTACACACGCGAGTTTCTTGTTGCAAAGTCTTAAGTCACAATTTGAAGGTTCTTCGATTTGCAGCTTACAGTTTTGTGGCCAGCAGTCAGTCGCTTTCAAACTGTTGGCACTTTGTTTATCGCTCCACGAAACACAAAGAAATTAAAAAAATAATGGAACGCGAACTAAAAAGCAAACAACTTTATTTGTTGTTGGCTGCTGTTTAACAATATTTGTTTTAACTGTTTGTTGTTTTGCAATTTTGCTGCTTTAATTTTGTTTTGTTTTTGTTTTTGGTTTTGGATTTGTTTGATTTGTTTTATAAATCGCTTTTTGCCTGTTCAATGCAGGTCAGAGTTTTTTAACAATATTGGCGAATTAATCGACATTGAAGTGGATTTTGTTCAACAGTTTCTCGATTGTATTTCGATGTTTGCAATATTTATCTACATATAGACGACTTTTAAAATATGCACTTGCACTTGGTTATTCCGACGCCTGATCCGTTTCCCACGAGTGGCGAAATACGACTGAATGAGCAAATGGAAATTGAAATCGAAATTGAAATTGAGCTCTGCTAGCGACGAACGATTGTGTCGAAGTCTCGAAGTCGAATGCTGAATGCACACAGTTCGCTGATATGAGAATCGTGCTTATATATAGTCTTCTTCCTCTCCCTCTGCTTCGGCCTTTCTCGCTCTTTCTCACTCTTCTCTCTCTCTCTCTCTGTTTCCGCTATGGTTTGAGATCCTACGCAAGATTGTATTGTTTTTGATAGCGACGTTGGCACAATTTTTGCTTGTTTTGTTTTGTTCTTTAACTCGCACGAATATTTTAATTTATGACGCAAAAAAGCTTGAAAAATATTCCACACATACACGAAGGCCTCAATTTGATAATGAGGGGAAATTACTCGAATCTTAACGCGCTTTTTGTTTTGCTACACAGCTTCGAGTCAATATTATTTTCCGTTTTGTTGTGTAAACAAAAAGATTTCTTGAGAGGATTCAAAACTGGAAATTGAAGTTGGAATTGTTTCCGTTACTGTAAAGAAAGAAAAAGTAAAAAGAAATTTATGAAAAACAGAGAATTTGAGATTAAAATTCGCAGTTGTTAATTAAGAAACATATGGGAAACTTTTTAAGCCAGTCAAATTTAAAAATACATAAATACATTGTAAGCAATTTGTAAATTTTTAACAACTTCAGATAAAATCTTGTTCTGGTGAAATTATACACACCATACATATATAAATAGGTTGTTTATGATTTCCGACAATTGTTTTTGTTTATTTTTATATGAGTTGTTAAACATTTTTATCAGCACAAATATGCGTCATAATACTTTGAATTTGAATTGTTTGCGAATTGTTTGATTTAGCAATTAACAAACAAATTTAACAATAAACTTTATGGGTCTATGGCCCCATTTACTATGTGTGTACTTATGTATATATCTCGAGTGGAAAATTTGTTGTGCTCATAACGATTTATCTAATCAAAGGCAGTCAGAAAAAGGCGCAATCAGAAAGATGAAAACAATACCAAACGTTCTAGTTTTTATATAAATCGCATTTCTGTTCCCCTCTCCGCTCCTTTAAATTCCCTCATTCCTTTATGCTCTGTCGTCGCTCATCTGCAGTATCATCTGCCATATAATAATAATAGCTATAGCTGCCATATAGTTGAGGGCTTTTTGCGTCGTAGCGAATTGCATTTTGTGCCATTTAGAAAGGTTGTAAAATGTAGACAAACATTTTCTGTGTGCAATTAAAAATTAAGCAGGCGGCATAAACATAAATGATTGTTTACAACAATTGCTGCAATTCACATACCCAAGGTCATATAAATAGGTACACATTATACATGTATGTGCATATTAAAATCTCTTTAGTCGTATATAAGTTGTACGATTGAAGCCAACATTAGGGGCCACACTTTGCATAAGTCGCCAAATAATGCATAAACAAATAGATTTATTTAATTAATTTGCTAATTAATAAATTAATGCGCCATTCAAAAACTCAGGGCTAGCTTCGAGCCACGATTTATGAGGCAGGCCAAAGCGAATCGAATAATCTACCTGACATTAAGCATACGTCGCGTGGGCCGGAAACTATGTGAAATGCGAAGTGACACATAGATGGCGCTTTTTTAAGGTTGAGCTTGGGGTCAGAATTCGCAATTCGATTAGCTGTGCAAGCAATAAGCCATAAATAAACCCTCGTTGACGTCACGACCAGCAAATATGAGCTGGAAGAAAGCTGAGCCTTCGAGAAGGCAAGTGGAGACAAGGAGACAAGGAACGACGAGTCGAGGCTGTCATGAAATTAGTTCAATGTCGACACAATCACGACAACTGACGTCATCGAGGCGTGTGTAAGCCTAACAAAATCGAAAATTAATGCCGGCCGGTGCGTGAGTCAGCACCCCTACCCCAACCCCTACCCCTACCAACCCCCTCCTTCCCCTCTCACAACTTCCAATGGCCATCGTGACTCGTGGCACATGGCACATGGCACTGGCCACGTGGCACGTGGCACTTACGATTCGCGTATTTGTAAACAATGTGGATGCAGCGTGCTGCGATGCTGCTGCTGATGCTTCTTCTACTGCACTCATTCCCATTCCCAGTTAAGTCTGGTTCTCGTTTTTACAATCAAAACATTGCGTGCTAACGCCATTTTGTGCGCACGCTCGTGAACTCTGTGGAATTTCCAGTTGACATTCCAATTGGAAAATTTTGCTTTTGGCTTCTGTAACAAAGGCAAACAAAGTAAATAGAACGACGACTGAAAGTGCAATGATTTCAGTACAGTAGCGTCCAAGCAAATGGCCCTAGGTCAGTGGAAGGAGAGTAGCTGAAGAAATAAAAAAAAGTAACCTTTAAATTTGTTGTTGTGATTGCATTTAATAAATAAATAAAAAAAGAAGTGAAAAAAGTTAATAAATTAACAATGATTTCAATACATTGGCGGCCAAACAAAAGGACCTGATTCAGTGAAAGTGTTGCATTTAAATTTGAGTAAATAAACTATATAACTTAAGATCGTTTTGCTTATTTTATATTTTTATTCTTGTTTATTTTATTTTTTACAATAAACAATGATTAAATCAAGTATTTTAACAAAACTAAATCTACTTTAAAATTTGAGATTTTTATCATTTGCTTCTTTAACATTTAAAGATTTACAAAAGATTCACCAAGGAAAGGAAATACTCTGTTAAAAAAAATGCCTCATACGCCTATTGTAGTATTACTATTCCATTAAATGCGTAGAATTTAAACAAAGAAGCAAACTACTACGCTGTCTGCTGTATGATGCTGTATGCACTATTTGGGACGCCACTGTAGCAAATCCTAGCCGTGGAAATGTTTTTGCGCATTCTTATTGGCACTTTCTTTGTTGTCTACTTGTTGTTGTGAATCCTGCTGGCATTTGGGATGGGGGTTTGGGACTGTTGTTGTCGTTGTTTTTTTTTTATGTTCTTCATGGCAAAATTACAAAATCGATATTGGGGATAATAATACATACAAATGTATAATTTTACTGAGAAACTTACCCGTTATATTGCACGCACACGTACACACACGCACACACACAGACACAGAAACAAACGCCGCCTGTGGTGTGGGGGGTGTGGAGGGGGCGGGGTTGGTCGAGAGCTTAGAACTTTTTACTCCAATTGTATGAACCGTTATAGAAAAACAAAATCAATATTATCATTTTGGTGTGCATATTGGAGACAGTCATGGCAAAAAGTATCCTTCTATAAGGCACAAAAAAGCACTATTCTATTGAAATGAATCTAAAATTTATTTTATATATTTAATTTTATGTATTTATCTTCTTAGTTTTTATGCCTTTTGCGTTTGTGTGGCATTTAAAGTTTTGCGGCAACTGACGAAATCCGGATCCGGACACTAAACGTTGATTACGAAACGAAACGAAATGAAATTTTCTTGTCAGTTTTCGTCAGATTTGCACAGTTTCTTTGATAGAGGCCACTCAATAAGTCTATAGTCTATTTCTATCAAGCTTATATATGTAAGAATTATTTCCGTTTGGTGAGGACACGCTCTTGTTTTGGAGTGGAAAATTCGACTGACTGAACTGAACCTGAACTGAAACTGAACCACGACAGTCACAGCCACTGAGTCACCAAACTCTTGTCTTTGCTCCTTCCAGTCACTTTCCAGTGCATTTCCAGTGGACTGTGCCTTTGCAACCTGCAACAAGGCGATGCATCGTGGTCATGTTTGCGTCATCAACGCTTTGTCCCATATGCCTGACATCTGGTCAGTTGGTAAATGTTTACAACTTGAGCAATTAATCATATTCATGCTCCAAGTATTTACTAACATAAAAAAACCATTAATCCATTTTTTGCACATTTTCAATGTGTATCAAAATAATTGCGAGAATATTCTTAGATCCGTACTAAAAAAAATACAAAGGGTCTATTAGGATTATTAAAAAAAAAACTTATGTATAAAAAATACACTCCCTGAATCCAAGGTATTGGTTTGAGCCTTGGTTTAACTTTACACAAAAAGCTTGCTTGTTGTTTTAACTTTCATTGGATTAAAAAATCAGCTGAAAAGTTTTTAAAAAAAAATGTTAATTGTAAATAATTGAATTTTAATGTTAAGAATAAATTATGAATTTTTATTTTATGACTTTTATTCAAAGTCTTTAATAGTTGCAGTATGTTAGAAAAGCAAAAAAAGGATGTAGTCATAAACTTTTACCTTTAGAAACATATAAATCGTTCGTGTAGCTTCTATCATTTGGATACTTTGGGGCGTCAATTTTAGCGGGGCTTAGTGATTCCCCGCTAAACTAGCGGTTTTTCAATAGGTCGACTGCGTAGATTTCTTACTTGGTTGTTTTTTTTTAAATAAATAATTGTATTTTGAATCATTTTTTTAATATGCTTATAGAACAGAATAAGTACTTGGTCTCTCAAAGTCAAGTTTGCTCGCTCGCTCCTGTATCCACTCTCAGTTAGCTGCCTGCCATCTGACTTTAAATGTAGTACTGGGCACAGCTGCAGACAGATCTCGACAAAATGTAATCCGTTTGAAAACAATGTCAAAGCCGAGACACGACGTATTCGAAATAATACTAATGGTAATTGTGGTGGTAATATTGGCTCGACCACTGCCCAGCAGTGCTACCAACTTTAAAAAGTATGGGAAAATCCTCGCAGCTCTGCCCCGCGGCGAGCGACTGTTGGATCCACCAGCTGCTAAGCTGGACAACGATCCCAGCGCTTTGTTCGATCAGTTGGATAGGGATACGCCAGCAAGGAACCTTCCCAAGTGGCATAACTTAATGGACATGATTAAAATTGACAACGCTCAGCATCTGACCAAAGTCAAGGCCAAGGAGAAGGAGGGGGATTCTCCCGACAATTGGCAAGGGAACACGGATCACGAGGAGGAGTTGCTGCTGCCATTGCCACTGTCAGCTGCCAACAATTATGCCCGTCAACAGGAACAACGCCAGCGTCACTTTGAGCGTGTCCAGAACGAGGCCGCGGATCGGGAATTCGATCAGATAATGCGCAAGCTAAAGCTGAAAATGCAGCTGGAGCGTGAAGATGGAGCATCCATGAAGGGTGTTGCCAAAAAAGATCAATTTAAGATCAATTCCAGCTACTGCAAGAAGCCAAAGACGAAAAAGAAATGCAGCAAGACAAAGCCAACAACGAGCACAGTGACTCCCAGCAGAGTGTTCCCCAGCACCACTACAGTGTCTCCCAGCAGCACACTGTCGACGACACCAATGCCAACAGTCAAGAATAAAACAATCGATAGGCAATTTAGACCCGAAGATGTGGATCGTTTGCTGCGAACTGCAATGTCCATGAAAAAGCGTGCGCTGCTTATCCTCAAGAATCTCAATTTGCTGGAAATGGAGCTGCTCAACAGATGGCCAGATTCTAATAAGTGTAAGAAACACGTATTCTATTCTCTTTATTTCACAATAAGCGTCTAATTAGAATAATAATTCCAATAATTCGAATTAGAGATCATCTTTCTTTTCAACGATTATCGATTATCTTATTTATCGATTGTTTTTATTTAACTAATCCAATATAATGATTATTACACAGATAGCTGTGGGGCATCGGATGAAGCACGTCCGACGCCAACGGATCATTCAGAATTTACGGGCAGCACAGAGACAACAACAAGCAAAATGCATGAGAGATTGGATAAGCCCACATCGCCAATGCCATTCCTGTATAATCGGAGTTTCTACTTTGGACAGCAGCCACAAACTTCTGACGAAAGAGAAGCAGACTTAGACTTGCATGTGGATGCAGCGTTGCGAGAGCAACGAAAACTGGAGCAGAAGATCCGCGAGGAGTATCAAATGCAGCACGAGATGATGCGACCAGAGAACCAACGGCTGCTACTCCAGAGTCAGAGTCTGGAGAGCAAAAGGAAGCGAGCGCGCTACGAAGCGGCGCCAGCGGCTGCAGCGCGTCTCGAGCTGATGACAACGCCGGCGTCCTCCAACTCTGTGGCCAACAAAATGCGATCGTCAGCTGCCATTGATAATCTCGCCCATAAGATCCGAGTGTATGCCAAGCGCAATCACATAGACCTGACTCGTCAGCCACTGCACAGCTGGAAAGTGATGAGGAAATATATGGGAAAAAGAAAGACGAAGATGTTAACTCCAATTACACCTGAAGGCTTTTCTGAATCAGCAAATGGGAGAATCTACTCAGCAACATGTGTTCGACCTCAAATGCAACGTGTGCAGAGACAGCAAAGGCGACATAGCAGAACAAGACAGAGATTGCCTTTAAATAAGCCTCTACTTACTTCAGTATAATGCCTATATGTGTTCATAATTATTATATATTTTTATAACAAATTAAACTATCTTTAAAAATATTCAATTTAAGCCAGCGTTGTTGCCGATAAAACACATTTAAATTTCTAACCGGCCGAATCCGGACATATCGATAGCTATTTCTTGAAGATTTAAATCTGACTATCGTACCTTTTCTGTGGCTACAAGGCTGCCACTTATCGAAGCTATCGGTGATTTTGAAGAGAAACTAAGGTTGCCACATCGGCTCTAAATTGGCCCAGCGCGCAATTTAAATCTGAAATTGTAGCCATAATTGAATAAAAAAGTGTAATATCACAATTATAAATAAATTATATAAAATAAACTAGATCATTTTTACCGAAGTTTGGGTGCTTGTCTCCGAGGTTGGTGAAGATAATAAAACTAATTAAACAAATCTAAAATTAAAAAATCGATAAAAATATAACAAAACTACTTTTTTTTTTAAATCCTAAAAATCCTTTTTCGTGATGGTTGCCACCTTTTTTTTGTCATACACTGTGAACGTGTATTGCATTTTTAATAAACTTCAATTTTTGTTTCGGTTCGTTAGCGGCAACATCGCCTCGCTGTGTGGATAATTTTGATTATTGTTAAAATAAATAGTCTGTGCGAAGATCTTTTTATGCAAAAGTGCATATTCGATTTAGTGTATTATAATAAGTTTATTTAAATGTAAGTATATTATACATTTTGTGTGGTTAAAGCCCAAAAATTATTTGTGCGAATGACAATAACGGATCTTTTGCCAGAAAAACATGGCGGGCAATAGAACAAAATTGCTGCGTAATGAATTTTGTGTGCAGAATCAGAAGAAAGAAATAATAAACAAAACTTATGTTATTTTTTGTCCCGCCAATCCAATGCAAATTATTCTCTGCATGGGCAAAGCATAGTGCGGATATAAAGTTACAGTTTGTTTACTTCACAAAACCAACTCGAAAGCATGTCTTGTCTTGCGCGCATGAATTTCGGAGACTCGAATTGAAAGAAATAGTGATGCGCAGCCTACTTAGCTTCTAACTTTTGACATTTTCCCGAATTTCTTATTAATTTTGTCAGTGTTTTAATAACTATCAAAATACAAGTTTTGTGTAAAAAGACAATTGAATAGAATATAAATCCGCATATAGTTCATAGTTGGTAATAATATTAATATTCTGTAAGTATCCAATTGATATCTGCTGGTAACCGAAAAAACTCGCTTTTTTTTTCGTGTGTCGAAGACGCCAACGCTGCGCCGTCGCGACGCTTTACTTATGCGCTCTTTTTTTTTGGCGCTCGATCTCAGCTGTTGCCTTCCATTATCTTCATATGTCGCGTTCGTTGTGCCCAATTTTGTTGTTGCAAATTTCATATTTGCACACACTATTGTTGTATTTGTGGGTGGTATTGGTGGACATTTCGCAGTGCTTAATCATGTTTCTAATCGCATGATTGCCGTGTATATGTATTATATCTATGAATTTAAATTGTTGCTATTTGTAGTCATGCCTTTTCACTTTTCTTTCAGATAATAATTATATAAGCCATGCCTTCAGAGGAGCAGAAGGAGCAAGATTTTAAGAATGTCATCACTGTGTTGCGTGCGTTAGTAACATCCACCAAGCCGCCGGTCACCTTGCGAGCCATAGAGCGGGATTACATGAATGTGGAGCAAGAACCAATTCCCTTTAGGCGTCTGGGCTATCTGGATGCACTGGATTTGCTGCAAGCCACGAATGCATTTATGCTTAATAAATACGGAAACGATGTGAGTAAAAGGTCTACACCCCAAATCAAATAGCGCCCAATGCGCGCGCACTTGTGCTCTCATCGTTATGCTCTCTTTGTCTCTCTCTCTCTCTTTCTATTTGTCTCTCAGTGAATATATGTACGCAGCTTTTGTGAGCACGGTTGCCACAATTGGCGTTTTTGCGCCAAAACTGGCTCTTTTTTCCTGTTGGCGCAATGGCACTTTATTTTTTGATTTGGCTCTTTTTTTCATCAGTTCAGAATCAGTTATTTTGTACAGTTTAGGTTGAAGTACATATTTATTTTTATTTAATAACATTATCACTAAATTAAGATGAAAATGTGAATATGTCATATTGCTTTAAGTGTTTGTGAACGAAATATTTTTTATTTAATTAAATGCAAAAATAAAAAGAGATGCAAAAAAAAGTTTTGGCTCTTTTTTAGTCAATTTGGCTCATTTTTTGTCTGTTTTTGGCTAAATCTGATATTTTTAAGTGGCAACCGTGTTTGTGAGCTATTTTTGAGCTTTCGGCAGCGCTTGCTCGCCTTGGCGCTTACCCCGGTCTCAGTTAGTTTCGTTGCCTCAACGCGAGCGGTGCTTCTCTCGTTTGCCAGCGTGTGTGTCTGTGTGTGTGCTGTACGGGGCTTGGCTTGCCACAAAGGGGCAACGTGTCAACGTGTTTTATAAAAAGTGTAAACAATGTTAGTTGTTTATTATTTCGGCCTTTTTCTTTTCGTTTAAATAAGCTTTATATACTTATGATGTGTGTGCCACTGTGTCAGTGTCTTGCTGTTTTGCTGATTAAACACTTTTATAAATGCAGCACACACAAGAAACAATACACACATACACACACACATATAACCAAGATATATATTTATGTGTAATGCGAATAATGACAGACAATTTAAACTTTTTGGCTGTTTCTCTCTCGCTTATTCTCTTTTACGCTCTCTGTATGTGGATCTCATTGTGTGTGTGTGTGTGTGTGTGTGTGTGTGTGTGTGTTTCGCTTTGCATGCTTGGTGAAAGTGAACGAATTTTGTTATTGTAAATTGCTTTACTAAGCGAATGCGATAGAGGCAAAAGCAGAGAAGGAAAGGCGCGTCACATTGCACTTTAATTTCTCATCAGCTTGCTGTTGTTGTTGTCCCACTCTTGTTGTAATTTATTTTTAAATGCAGATATTTCTGTTGTTCTCTTCTCTCTCCCTCTCCGCCTTCTCGTTGTTCAAATGTCAATCGTCGCTCGTTCATTCACTGCATAAGTGCATGCTTTATATTCCAGTGTCATTGTTCCTCTCTCTTGTTGTTGTTGTCGTTGTTTTCCGCGCTTATCAGAAGTCCGCTTTTATGCATCTTTTCGATTCCATTTCCGTTCTTGCAGCCGCCCTCCCACGCTCTCTGCTGGCCTGGTCAAGTGGTTGGGCGAGGTAGTTTCCTCATATGCTATTAAGGAAATCTGTCTGTCAATGCATTGCAAAATCAATAATGCATGCGACTTTCACATACTTGCAATATATATACAAAAAAAATTGAATACAAAGGTGTTCTTAATGGGAACAAAAGTTCAACTAATATTATTATTTATTTAGCGGCAGTCAAATAAATTACAAAACATTTCGAATGATATTTAACAAGCATTTCAATAATATTTCAATTAAAAAAATTAAAATTGTTTAACTAAATAGAAGTAGCTAAATATCTTCAAATTCGATAAGTGATCATTATTAATAATTCAGTGAGTTAAACTAAATAATACAGTCGAACTTCCCTAACTCGAACTTCCCTAACTCGAAGTTTCTCTAACTCGAACAAAATCGAGTGGCAATACTAGGCAAATTTCATACAATTCTACTTCCCTAACTCGAAGTCTCCCTAACTCGAACTTTTTTCGTGGATAATGGTGATTCGAGTTAGGGAAGTTCGACTGTAGCTAGAATTTCTACCTTTATAGCTTCAGGTGTAATTTACAAATCTAAAACTATTCCTTGGAAGAAATTTAATACTTGTAAATAAGACTTCCAGTTCCAGAGCCATCGTGTTTCTGCTGAAGTGCAGCTTTCAGTGCTGACATCGACACATGTTCGAGTTCCAAATTCCACATAACTCCTCGCCACATAATACATAATTGCGTGTGCATATTATAAATTTAACTTTCATGGTTAGTTGCAACTGCTGCCATTTAAGTAATGTGTGGCAATGAATATGGCAATCTTAATGAGCAATTGTTTATTTTAAGACAGCTTTCACTGCTGACAAGCGAAATGTTTTTATTATGGCTCGTAACACATCAATTGCATTTGCTTGTCGCCCGCTTATCACGCCCAGAGTTCGTCTTTTTGCAGTGCCCACTGTAATAATTCCGTTCGCAGAATGTGAATCACAGCAAGTTTATTTAATCGAGAATATATGAAAATTATAAAAAATCAAATTATTTTATTATCGCATACAATTAATTGAACTATATTAAGTTCATTTTCAAATGTATAAAAAATACATGAAATACATTTATTTACTGGCTACTTTAAAAAGTAATTAACATCAAAATCTGTACAAAATTGTTGCAAATAGTTTCGAAATAAAACTTTAGTTACTTATTATATCATAAACACAAAAATCACTAGAGATTTGTGGCACTTACCTGATTACGTATTTTTCTCCTGTTTATTGTTGATAGTGTATTAATTATTTTTGATTTGATTTCAGGTCATAATCAATGCCAAGCCCAACCCCAAAACGGCGCACATTGAGTCTATGGTACGCAGTCAAAAGGTCAGCAAATCCAAAGGATCATTTTCGCGCCCTCCAGCACCTGCCGTGCGTCAGTACGTCCGACCAGTTGCCTATAAGCCCAACTACAACAACAACTACAACAACAACTACGCACAACAGCAGCAGCAACGACAACTGCAACAACAACAGCAGCAGCGACAACTGCAACAACAACAGCAGCAACGACAACTGCAACAACAACAGCAACAACAACAACAACAGCAGCAACAACAGCCGAACTTGGAGAACGAGTTGAAAATTTTCCACAATCATATTTTGACTTTGCAAGATCTAAAGCGTCTTCAGTTAGAACTGCAACAGGAGCAACAAAACCAAAAGGTCCTTCTGCAGCAGCAAGAACAAATTGTGGACAAAAAGATCGCCCACTTGAAGGAACAGCACGAACTTGACCTCAAGGCGCAGGCGCTGACCATTGAAAAGTTGATGAAGGAAAGTGCATTGCTGCAACAAGAGCTGAAGAAGCAGCAACTCAAGGAGCAGGAGGAGCAAAAGTGTCAAAAGCTCAATACAGAAAAAGTCCCTGATTCGCCCTCCAAGTTGGCCAAGTTGCTGGCAGAGAGTACATTATTGCAGCAACAGCTAAAGGAGCAGAAAGACCAACTCAAAGAGGAGGAACTAAATAAGGAGGAACCTAATAAGCAGTCGTTGCCCAAGAAGAAACAAGAAACAATCACTGACTCCTCTTCCCCGCTGCAGAGCAGCCATCAAACGCTCACTCCACCAAAAGATTCCCCCAAGTCCGCGGAGATGAACGGAAACGCAGCTGGCGGTGACGGTGGCGGTGGAGCTGCCACCTCTCGCAAGCCACATCTACGTCCCATACTGGGCAACAGTGCACCACAGCGTATGCCTGCCATGAAGCAGCCGACGACAGACACAATGCCAGCCGGAGGAGGAGGAGGTGGCAACAAACGGCAACAGCAGCATCCACGTGTCGCATACCCTGGAGCGCGTTCCACCGGCGGCGTCTCTGTCAACTATAGACTGAAACAACAACAACAGACAGCAGCAGCAGCGGCATCAATCGCATCCCCAGTAGCAGCAGCAGCTCCATCAATAATAACGCCTCCCGATTCGCCAGAGACGGCAACCAGCAAGAAGACGACCCAGAAGATTAATGTGCAGCAGCTTGTGATGCCGGTAAGATTGTTGTTTTCCACTATAATTGAATGTATCCTTGTTACCCTCTCTGTTTTTAATTGTAGCCACGTCAGCCGAGTGCCAACTTTAAGTTTGATGCGGCCTACGATGCGATCTCCGCTTTAAATCAATACTGCGTCGCCATGGGCTTTGCACCGCCCGAGTACGAGTACACCAGGGTGCACCAGAGCAATCTGCTGCACTGCAAGGTTCGCGTCGGCGGCAACATCTACACCAGCTATCCCAAGGAGCATCCGGACGAGGCAACGGCCAAGCAATGCACCTCCGAGATGGCCATTGAACGTCTGAAAGAGCTCGAGTCCCGCAAACACTTGACGATGCTGAGCGACAGCGAGTTCCTGGACGGGCTCTATCAGGAGCTGATCAAGCATCCGCATGGCATTGTCAGCCACAAGCTGCCGCAGTGGTACGAGGCGACAGTGAAGCGTCAGGTGCCCAGCAACTGGTGGACACTGCTCAATAAATCGCCCCAGATTCGCATTGAGAGCAGTGTCAATACGCACATTGTCTTTGCCAACACCGCAGACGCGGGATCCGAGATGATTGCCGGAGCAAATCAGCTGCAAAGAGCGGAGATGAAAACAATGCCGGAGCTGTTGCTGCCCTGGGTGGATGGCCAGCAGGATTGGAGCATGTATATAACCCACTGTGACAACACGATGCACGTGTGGGCGCGTCTCATCGATCAGAGTGCCAAGTTCGAGAAGCTGACGGAGCAGCTGAATGCCCACATGAGTCTGCCCCAGAATCGACAGCCCGTGCAGAAGCAGCCCATGGAGCAGCAGATCTACCTGGTCGAGGTCAGCGAGAATTGGAATCGTGTCCGGGTCATGGCTGTGGATGTGGAGCAGCGCCAGTGCATCTGTCACTTTGTGGACTTTGGGGACGAGGTGCTCTTTGGCTTCGATGTGCTCTACATGTGTACCTCGCTGTTTCTGGCGCTGCCCCCTCAGGCCGTCTGTCTCAGCATGTATGCGCTGGACAAGTTCGAGGAGCATCCGCATGCACTGGCCGTGCTGGCCAAGGAACTGGCCGGTCACAGTGTCGTGACCCGTATCATCACCAGCGAGGCGCAGTTCCTCAAGTTGGGTGGTCGCACCCAGGGCGTGTTGCTGGACCAGGAGGGAGCGGACGAGGAGAACGGAGGCTTGCAGGCGAGCCTGAGACGTGCCTGCATCGTGGGCACCTTCTACGACACCTCGACGGCCGAGGATATTCATCTCAACGACTTGGTGGCCAATCAGATAATCCGCAACACGCCAGCACCGATGCTCAAGCTGGACCAGAAGTCCAACCATGTGCTCGTCTCGCACGTGAACGATGTGGGCGATCTCATGGTGCAGATACCCAATGCAGATCTCAAATTCGTGCAGCGCAGCATCGAGAAAATCATGAGCGACAGCAGCGAACAGCATCGCGTCCGTTACTCGGATCTGCTGCACGACCAGCTCGTGTGCGTCTGCGACGAGTCTGGCGACGGAGTGAAGCAGTGGTATCGCGGCATGCTCACCACCAAGCCCAAGAGTCCCGAGGAGGAGGTCTTCGATGTGTACTACGTGGACGACGGAAGGCTGCGCAAGACGCACATCTCGAATATCTATCGCCTGGAGGCCAACAATCTCGCACTCGCCTCGTTTCCAGCTCAAGCGCTGCGCGTTCGCCTGCACGATGTGCCGCCAATTGACAACCAGATGGTGGGACGTCTTCGTGGACGTCTGTCGCCGCAAACGCCAGTGCTGGTATGAAATCTGATGTACCTATGATCATTAGAAGCTGTTCCTTAAGCGTGCAAGGAGAGGCGTGGCTGATTAGTTAAATCATATGCGTATATTCCTTAATTTGCAGTCTGTCTTTTTGGTCCGTCTTCTATAAATA
>JBAMBJ010003478.1:0-141359 GCA_037043495.1 Drosophila recens
GCGTTTTTTAGACCCCGTACTTTAAAAAAGTATAGGGGTCTATTAACTTTGTCACAAAAAAAATGTGCGTAACAGGCAGAAGGAGGCGTGGCAGACCCCATAAAGTATATATATTCTTGATCAGCATCAACAGCCGAGTTGATATAGCCATGTCCGTCTGTCCGTCTGTCCGTCTGTCCGTCTGTAAGAGCGCCTAGATCTCAGAGACTATAAAAGCTAGAGACTTCAAACTTGGTATGTAAGCAGATCGAGTTTGTTTTAGATTTTGGCCACGCCCCCTTAAACGCCCACAAATTAGAAAATCTTAATTATAAGAACAATTTTAAAGATAGACATTCCTTATTAAGCATAGACGAAGATAATATTATTCTCCATATTTGCTGTGAGTTTCATCGCGATTGGATAATAAACAGAGAAGATGTTGAACAACTAAATTTTCCATTGTTTGCCATATTTTAGCAGCAACAACAACAATCAATGAATACAATTAATTACTTTTGACTTACAGTCCAGTAACAATGAAATCTATTACTGGACAATAGATTTCAAAGAGCGACTGTGGCGCAATTTGTAAAGACGCCTAGTTTTTTGCTTACATTGTCAGTTGTGTCAGGGGGTCGCGGGTTCAAATCCTGACACGGACAAAATTTTTTTTGTTTTTAAAATCAATTTTTTTGTGTTATGTTGATATTTTATATAAGTGTTGCATTTTTATCAATTCAAAATGTTAGTATTTATTATTTGACCAATAAAATTAAGTTGTTAGCAGATGATCCCCAAATGTTTTTTTTAATGTTATTAAATTTTAAAATGATGTTGCAGAAATCATAACTGGCAAAGAATAAATCATTGTAGTCTTAACATATCTGCATTTTGCATTCGTAAAGTTGCCTTCGGTGGCCTAAGGTGGCCAGCGAGAGCAAATTTTTTAATTTTTTTTTTTAATATTTGCAGACTTTTTAGATCATATGTAGGTCCCGAGCTCGAATCCCGGCTTGAACAGACTTTTTTATTTTTAAGATTTATTAATGTTTTCCTGACATTTTATATTAATGTTGCAGTTACATCAATTCAATGTTAATATTTGATTTTTTTTTGGTTTATTATTAAGAGATGTGGGAAATGCTCTTATCGCTTTCTCACTTTCTCTAATGCTTAAATCAATTTATTTTGTGCATCTGTTACCGTTGTATATTACAATGCATTAAATGTTTGTAGCGACTTATATTACATGACTTTAAGCAGTGTTTGCTTTTGCATAGTAAGTACGGGGTCTTCGACAGTCGAGTACCGCTCGACTGTAGCACCGCCGACTAGTTTTATATGGAGCTTGACTTACGCTAGGCCTTTTGTCTCACGTCGGTACTAGGCTTAATGATAAATTTAGTTAATAAGCATTCTTTCAACTTAGCTATAGCTAGAATTGCTTACATCGCGTTAACAGAGTTTTAAAACAAGCACTTTAACATTAACATAATTCAGCTACGATTAATGCTGATAACAGAGCTGTTGTTCGACTCAAAAAGTTGACATAAGCTAACTAACATTCACCTCATAAGAAAAAATGTTAACTTAGAATTTGCAAGAGTCGTTATGCTAGCAGTTTCTATGCTTCAATAACTGACTGTTAACTAACATTATTCGAAACAAAAGACTTACATATATATTCCTTTATCACTTTAAATACTTCTGTGTAGCTTCAATTGTTTGTTAGGTCATTTCATAAATAATATTTAATAAACCTTAAAACGTTAACATGCGTAAAAGTTGACAAATCGCATAATTAACTGGCTTATTTCGTGCATTGCGTGAGTGATAACTCATACGCCGAGTGGCCGAATGGCATTCTAAATGAAAATAAATGAGCTTTATTGCCGAGACCTACCATAATAAATAGCCCTCTAAGACGCCACTGCTCCTCTCCCTCCCCGATGGTGTGTTAATGGTCGCCACTTGGAGGCTGGCACATGTCTGGACTATTTTGGTTTGGTCTACGTGTCCTTCAATCTCATAAAGTGGCGCATTAAATTACTCGAAGCGAGCGCAAAACAATTTCTCCTCAAAGCTTTGTCAACATTTGCGACATAAACTGCTTTCCAGAATTATATGCTACAGTTTCTGTTACTGTCTGCACAATTTTTGCGTATTAAGTCGAGCGCACGCTCGCTTTATACTCTGTACGGAATAATAGAATGTTTGGGTATGTTTTCTTAGTCCCAAGGTGAATTTCAAAATTAAACGAAATTATATGTAATTAGTATCTAAACATTTTGACAGTCATGTAAAAAAAAAACATTAACATTTTAACAGCCATAAAAAGACGAACCAGAGCTGTAATAACCAAAGTTGTAATATTAATATTGTTAGGTTGTAAATTGTGAATTTGTCATGAAAGTGATGATAATCACAGTAAACCATCCTTCCATCTCGTATTTCCATCATTTGTTTTGTGTACAGGTCATTTTCTTGTCGATCAAACTCATCCATATACTCGTAGTGTACTCATATTTGTTTTGCCTTGTATCTGCGTATTTAACAGTTGTTTATGCAACATTTCTGTTTGTCCTGCTGCATTCGAGTCGTGTACAACCCTTCAAATGTTGAGGGCCCCTCAAAGGGGCAAACTCTCTGCTCAAATAAATGCTCGTTTTCCAAATGGCCCCAAGCATAACTTTGCTTTTTTTTTTTTCTGTTCTCCATTCCAAATCGGCGGCTTTGGCAATACGCATAAAGTGCATGATTTCATATTTATTTGTTGTTACTTTGTTTGCTACGCTTTGGAGAATTGATTTTGCTGCTGTTTCAATTGCAAACTGTCTCTTGATAACATAGAAATATAGTTTGTGGTCACTAGACATGAATAAATATTGAAATAGCTGCTCGTATCGATTGCAATTCGAGTGCAGTTAGTGTTGAAGCTTTGATAGCTTACTATATAAACATACATACTCTATAGGGCGATTTCTCTAGTTCATTCGGAAGCCCAATTTTGTGTTTTATTTTCAAAGTAATTCCGACCAACGATTCCATCACTGCCCTTTTATTTGAATGTATCGGTAGCTCGAGAATTTTTATCGCGTTTTGTGTTTTTCTAAATTTTAACTTTGTTAAAATGGATAACCTTTCTGTGCATATATGGTTGAAATAGTTGTTTATTTATTAACTTAATACCTTAAAACCGATTACTAATGCTCTTTTTTCAACAGGTTCTGGGAAACAGATCTTCGGACTGTGCGGAAGACCAACCGTTCCACAATCCGGCGTCAGGGCACTTTCCGTGGAGTTGGGGGCGGTGACAAGCTTATGAGGTAAGTGTTTTTACCCTTGTTTCATTGTTTCAATTCTTGTATTCGTATTTGATATTTATGATTTTGCAATTGTTGTTTATTGTTGTTGTGGTAATTGAAAGCATGTGTGACTGTGACTCTCAATGAAATTTTGTTTCTCTCTCTCCCTCTGCGTGTGTGTGTGTGTATGTGTGTGTTCATGACATTCCCTTAGGGCAACCCAATTTACTTCTTTGCTCTGTCTTGAGTTCTGAGTCAGCGGAACGAGAGACGCACGCTTCAAAAACAATTTCAAGAGGTAAATAACAAAAGTATTTATACTTATATGGTTCTGTCCTCCATCTTGTTTCGTTTAGGGATATAAATTTATTTTTTTTTTTTATGACAAAAATGCGTAGTGTGGGAAGCATACAAAATATTTATCGCATAATTGAAATTATTGCAAGGAATTTAAGAGATTCTTTTGGCAAAAAAAAAAGTTGGGCTTTTATGATAAAAGAATTTTGTTAAGACTTAACGTATTACGTTTCCTTGTTAATTCAATATTCATTGTCATACTTTTTAAAAGGGAAGTATGTAAATACAATTTTCTTTAATTTCATGTTAGTTTTTCTAGAAACCCATTTAAATTCAAAAGCCAAATTCTACCTCTAACAACTACCAAATTTATTGCATGTCTAAAAATTCTAAAACTGCGAGGTCAAAGCAAAATTAAATACTCAATGTCGATTATATGAATGAAACTATGAAAAATAAAACAACAATGGCAACTGTGCTAGCAACAAATTAGCACAGCTGCTGCTGGCGTTTTTAATTTAACGCCCACAGTCCATGCCCATTCTTTAAACTACAACTAAAATTTTTTCAACAAAAAGTGCGCAAAAATATTGATGCTCTAACCAGACAAAAGGTTACAATTTGCACAACAGTTTCTCATTTCAACGCAGTTTTTTTATTTCAATATTTACATATCACGTGCCTTGCCATGTTTTAGATACTCTGCTAAAAACAATAATATAAAATTGTTGAAGAGGGTTCCGTCATTACTTAATGATGGCCAAATAATATAACAATATAGTAATATATAGAAGAAAATATTTAGCCTTAAAATTTGATGATGATGATAGTTAATTGCAATTTACACTACGCTTTTTGGTAACAGCTTTTCCTAAACATTTTGCTGTTCAAGAACTTAAAGAGAGAATCAAAGCGTATAAGCGCTTTGGGGCCATACTTTTAACTAAATCTTTGTCTAACTGCTGCTTAAAACTCTTCCATTCAACCTTTTTACTCTTGCACAACAGTGGCGGGAACTATCAGGGCCTGGAAGAGACGCGTAATGCCAAAATGGACACGGCCCTGGAGCGGGCATTGGCCCAGGCCGAAAGCGATGTTACCTTCAAGAAGGTCAAACGGATGAGCTATTCGAGCAATGCAGCTGGCGAGGTAAGTTCAAAAGTAAAAGTATATAACCCAATTACTATATGTGTTAGATGAAATGTTTTAAAGGTCACACATCTGTTTATAAAGCCGTTTAAGTTGTATTCTTCAACGTGTGCTCTTTTTTTTGTTTTCGTTTATAAAATTGATTGATTGCTTAGCCATTGAATCTGTTATTATATCTTCTCCTGCTTTGGCCGTTTGTCAAGGCTCTCGCAGTCGTACGAGGAGTGCGCCTCCTGCCCCTGCCGCCCCTGCCGCCTTGTCTCCGGCCTCCACCACGGATGTACCTCTTGTAGTGTCTTTTAACCTTCTTCAGCCTCCTCACCTTCCTCTTAGTGGAGCTGGTGGTGGTTGTAGCCACCGTTGTGGTGGTTGTATCCTCCGCAGCCAGCGCAGCTGCCGTGGTCACCTCGCCGCCGGCGGCAGGGGCTTCTGTGACCGCTGGGGCCGGTGTGGTGGCGCAGTCGGGGTTTGCCGCATTGGCGGTATCGGTGCAATCGGTGCAGCCGGCGGGAACTCCAGGAGCGGTGCAAGCCTGGCCATCGCTGAGTGGCAGGAAGGCCACGCAAATGGCCAAAAGGACACAGCCCAATGCAATAGTTGTGCTTCTCATTTCAGCCAATTCAATTAACTGATAGATAATCTCCGGTTTTGCAGCCTTTTTATAGTTAACTTTTTGAAGTTGAATTTGGCATTGATTTCGCCAATTGAAACAGCTGTTTCAATGTGCTAAATTTTATTAATTTGTATTTGCAAAACTACGCACTTACTACTCGTTAATGTTAAAACTAATATTTAGACATTTCGATTATTTAATCAGTTGCCAAATTCGCAACACTATTTTGTTCCGTTAAAGAGAGTCGAGAAAGAGAATTAAAAATGTTATGCATTTCTAGCTTTCTCTTTAGAGCAATTCGAATTATTTTTCTCTTTTCCTCAATCTCTACCTCTATTATCGTGTTCTTAATATTTTGATAGACTCTTTACAGTCCATTACTACAATGAAATATTTTGGTTTGATAATTTTCATTCATCTTTATTTATTTCCAATTTAAAGCAATGTCATTAGCTTCTTAAAAGAAAGAGCTGTGATTTAACCCTGCTGTTGATTGTTATTCCTGATGAGTCTTTTTCTGAGGATGGGGCCGTTTCTCCTTGCAACGATTCTTCCGCCATTCCTTCTATTGGCATTCTGATTGTTTCCACGTCTGCCACCGCCTCGTCTGACAACCCTAAAGCGACGCACAACTCTGACTATCCTTCTTCGCCGTCTTCCACACGAGGACTTCGCAGTTGTTGCCCCGTCCACAGCACCGGCTGTGGTGGTTTCTTCGTCATCCGGTGCCACTGTGGTTTCTTCGTCATCTGGTGCCACTGTGGTTTCCTCATCTGCACAGTCGACGTGATCCGCGTTGTCGGGATTGTCACAGTCCGTGCAGTCGGCGGGTTCCCCATTCTCGTCGCACCTGACTGCCGAGCTCATCGGCAGGTAGGGCAGAATCATGGCCAGAACGGCGAAGCACAGGAAAACAGTTTTCACTTTCATCTCGAGCAAATCAAAGAGCTACTGATAAACTTCGATCAAAGTGTTGGCCTTAAATACGATTTGACAAAATCTATTCGATTCAATATATTGAATATTTGGATTAGTTTACTCAGCTGTCGAATGTCAAATGCCGAATGCAAAACAATTTCTAAATAATCAATTTTATTTTAAATATTGAACTATTGTTTGACAATACCAAAAAAAAAGTCATCAGCTCATTCGCTTCGCATATAAATCGCCATTTGTGCCATTTCCATTAGTTGTTTAACCAGTTGGATCTCTCTCAAATAATAACACCAGTAAAAGAATTCCCTGGCTTCTGTTTAATAAATCCAAGTAAAATTTTCCACGCTCAAATCAAATATGTAAACATGTGAAACACAGGTGTTCGGTATATTGTGTATCTTATTATTGTCAAATTTTGCCTAGATTGCGAATGGATCAATAACCGCTAATTAAATTAAAAACATTATAAAATTAAAAAATAGTATATTGATAGGTTATCAGCAAAACTTAACTAAATTGTAATCTTACAACTTTGTTTCGTCCCAACTTTTTGCGAAAAACAAACAAATAAATAATAAATATATATCAGGTGCTTAGAAAAACTTAAAATTCCGCCTGACTCAAATTGAAGAACTTTCTTTTAACTTCTCTTTTTTTTTTTATAAATATTTAGAGTCATAATCAAAAAATATATAGATATTGAAATGGGAATGATGTTGTGCTTGTAAGCTGAAACTTTTCTTTGGCATTTGAATTTTAAAACGAAAACAATGAACGAAATTTTAGTGAATCTGAATTTTTTTTTTATTTATAAAAATATATTTAACAATTATGCTTATCATTAATGTGTCTTACACAATTAATAACATAATTAAAAATGTGCTTTATGCTCTTTGATTTATTTTGAAAACACATCTATATTTAATTTAATAATTTGTTTTAAGTAAACAATGCTAATTTCAGGAACGTCGACAACTTCTTTTGCCGTTCTAGTGGTTTTTAAGAAATTCGTAGAACCTGTCTAAAGCAGCTATCGGCACGGCCCTATCTCGTGCGCATAGGAAATTTTCGTGGCGATTGCGCTGCCGCTCACGTACAGTAGAAAAGAACAGCGAGCCTTCGTGTTTCTTCGAAAATGCGACTTCGGCTCTTGTTGTCTCGCTTTTTCAGCAAAGCGAAAACGAAAACGGTTTCGGCGTCGGGGATGTTCGTGCGTTTGCTACACACACAAGCGCATTGCAAAACGTTTGAGTGTCTGCGTGCCGATCACTGGTCTAAAGGGAAAATCTCCAAATTAAAGGCGACTTTGATGATCCGAAACGCAAATGTTAATTCAATCATATCTATAATATGTATATAAATTGCTTAAATTAACAAGTAGGAAAGGCTATAGTCGAGCTCCCGACTAAAAGGTATCCGTTACCTATTTAAAAAGGCCTTAAACTATTTTGTATTGCGTACTTTTAGGCACTTATTTTGCTTGAAACTTAAAACAGCCATTAACACCATTGTATTTATCCATTCTTGTTGAGATTTACTAGGACGATTACCAATAACATTAGTTAATGTTAATTGCCAAATTTGCTGAGGAGTGAAGGGGCGTGGCAAAAATTTGAAACAAACTTAATCTGCGAGAGGTTTTTTGAAGTCTGTGTGCCAATCTCGGCTGTTGATGCTGATCAAGAATATATGCACTTTATAGGGTCGGAGATGCTTCCTTCTCCCTGTTACATACATTTTAACGAATACAGTATACCCTTTTACTTATGTTTCAAGTAACGGGTATAATAATATAAAAACTAAGCAACCTCACACTAATACTACAGTTTTCAATGCAGTCACTCAATTGTTTCTAATGCTAACAAAGTAACCTATTTAATATGATAAATACACTGTCTTCATTTTTTGAATGTTCATTTTAATATTTTTGCTGTGGTTGGCAGTTTGTTTAGTTAAGGTTTCGGTTTATGTTTCGGTTTCGGAATCGGTTTTGGGTTATCCTGTTTCTCCTCCAGGCTCCGAGGTCATCATCATCGGAGACTACACGGCGCCTCCTGCGCCTTCCGCCCCTTCCGCCCCGTCTCCGCCTGACGAAGCGTCTCCGAATCTTCACAATCCTCCTCCTCTTCTTCTTACTGGAACTGGTGGTGGACGCATCCGAGGCAGCCAGTGCAGCCACCGTGGTCGTATCGGCAGCTACCGTGGTCGTCTCGGCAGCGACTGTTGTCTCTGCTGCTGCCGCTGTTGTTGTGGCGCACGCAGGATCTGCCTGGTTGGCAGGAAGGGTGCAATCGACCTGGCCAACGCTGAGTGGCAAGAAGGCCACGCAAATGGCCAACAGGACACAGCCCAGTACAATTGTTTCACTTCTCATTTCAACCAATGCAGTTGACTGATAAATTCTAGCCGATATTACGCTCCTTTTATAGCAAAGATTTATTGCGAAAATTGACACAGCTGTATTTTCTATAATTTTATGTACTCACAAATATTTTTGTGCATTTGCAAAAATATGCAGTGAAGACCCAAATTTAATTAGTATTTTAAATGGTAATACTTATTATATTGTCTAAGAGCTCCAAATATTTATTCAGTTGCTAATTCTCATACAAATATGCCTGAGAACGATTATAAATATGATCTATATTTTAATTGAAAGTACTGCAAATTGTTCATCTTTTGTTTTTTCGATATTTGCATATTTTTTTCCACAATAAATTAAGCAATTGTATTATTAATTGTAATCTTAAACATTTTTTTCCCCAACTCTTTCGCAAAAATCACAATATAAAAAGTGATCTGTGCAAAAAGGTAAACAAAAAATTAATAAATATGTATCAGGTGCACATAAAAAGATCTAATGCTACATGACACGAATTGAAAATGGCTAAAAATAAAAATATAGTTGGGCAACACCTTTCCCGCCCTCCATCCCCTTTCCATCAAAGCAATCTCGCACTAATTCTACTGTTTTCAATGCAGTAATCCTTTCTAATCCTAACAAAGTTACCTAATTAGTTGAATAAATATTCTGATTCAATTTTTTTAATGTTCATTTTATTTGCGGTTGGCAGTTTGTTTAGTTAAGGTTTCGGTTTCGGAATCGGTTTCGGGTGATCCTGTTTCTCCTTCCGGTTCTGAAGTTATCATTATCGGTGCCTACACGGCTGCCGCGCCTCCTGCGCCTTCGGCCTCCTCCGCCATTTCCACCCCGACGGTACACTACCCAGCGCCTGCGAATCCTCCTCCTCCTCCTCCTCTTCTTCTTACTGGCAGTGGTGGTGGTGGCCACCGTTGTGGTCGTCGTATCAGCCGCAGCCGCAGTCGTCGTATCAGCCGCAGCGGCAGCGGCTGTTGTCTCCGCTGCTGCTGGTGGCGCTGCTGTTGTGGCGCACGCAGGATCTGCCGAGTTGGCAGGAAGGGTGCAATCGACCTGGCCAACGCTGAGTGGCAAGAAGGCCACGCAAATGGCCAACAGGACACAGCCCAATACAATTGTTTCACTTCTCATTTCAACCACTTCAGTTGACTGATAAATTCTGTCCCAGATTACTGTCTATTTATAGCAAAGATTTATTGCGAAAATTGACTCAGCTGTCTTTTCTATTAATATTATGTATTCAAAACTATTATTTTGCATTTGCAAAGTTATGCATTTAAGACCCAAAGTTAATAAATCTTTTATGTGGTAAGACTTATTATATTGTCCAAAATTTGCAAATATTTATTCAGTTGCTGATTCGCATAAATACTTGGCTCTAAAAATATGCCTGAGCGCGAAAATAAATGAAGTACATATTTTACTTGAAAACACTGCAAATTCTTCATCTTTTTCTTTTCATCTTAATGTCTCTATTTGTTTTGTTTTGTTCTTGTGTCTAGCACATTTTCTGCCGCAATAATTTAAACAATTCTATTATTATTCCAATTGAAATTTATTATTTGTATATTCGTTCACCAATTCCCTGCCTCGTCTAACCCTGCTGTTGATTGTTATTCCTGATGAGCCTTCTCCTTCTGAGGATGGGGCCGTTTCTCCTTGCAGCGATTCTTCCGCCATCCCTTCTATTGGCATTCTGATTGTTTCCACGTCTGCCACCGCCTCGTCTGACAACCCTAAAGCGACGCACAACTCTGACTATCCTTCTTCGCCGTCTTCCACACGAGGACTTCGCAGTTGTTGCCCCGTCCACAGCACCGGCTGTGGTGGTTTCTTCGTCATCCGGTGCCACTGTGGTTTCTTCGTCATCTGGTGCCACTGTGGTTTCCTCATCTGCACAGTCGACGTGATCCGCGTTGTCGGGATTGTCGCAGTCCGTGCAGTCGGCGGGTTCCCCATTCTCGTCGCACCTGACTGCCGAGCTCATCGGCAGGTAGGGCAGAATCATGCCCAGAACGGCGAAGCACAGGAAAACAGTTTTCACTTTCATCTCGAGCAAATCAAAGAGCTACTGATAAACTTCGATCAAAGTGTTGGCCTTAAATACGATTTGACAAAATCTATTCGATTCAATATATTGAATATTTGGATAAGTTTACTCAGCTGTCAAATGCCGAATGCAAAACAATTTCTAAACCATTAATTTTATTATCAATATTGAACTATTATTTTTCCATCTCCGCATTTGATACTCCTCCATTTGTCGCAAACACATTTGCTGTTTAACCAGTTGCAAATCTCTCAAAAAATAATATCAATATACTAATAAATTCAACCAAAACTTTCCACTTCTTAATAATCATGTCAATAATTTTGTCTGAGTTTTTCTGATCAAAGATGTTTTACTAGAGGAATCAAAATACATTTTGAAAGAGTTCTGCAAGTCTATAAATTTTACCTATGAATGCAGTAAAAATTAGTTTAAGAAAGTATCGTTGTGGTTGATAAGGAGAATGTAAATAGGAGGCAGAGAAACGAGTTAAGATGGAGACAACAAAAAACAATTAGAATAACAATAAGTGTTCGCTAATCGCATTTGTCAAGTCTCCTGTCACGGTATAAACATGACCCCGGAGGGAACAGGCAGCATTTAAACGAAATTACCCGCAATTACGAGTATTTTTGGAGAAGAAAGGGACAAACAGAGAGTAAGAGGAAGAGACAGAGACATGGAGAGAGGAAGCACATTAAGAAGTGACCTCAATCATTTGTTGTTGATAAGCGCGGCAGGAGTAGAAAGTAAGAACTGCTCGCGATGCACAGCGACAGGCAAAAGCTGCCACTGCTGACAAACGACAAAAGACAGACACAACAAGGACACACACACACAAGGATAATAAAGCAAGTCGGGCGGTCATAAATCAATGCGAAGTACAGCACAGCAAGGAGCAAAAGGTCAGCCCAATTTTCTCGTCCTTGTCGCGAACGGCAAAAAAAACTCGAGCAACTTTATAGTTGAGAATTGCGCAAGATTTATGGTAGAATCTGATGAAGCCGTCGCTCCCAACAACGAAAAAAAAAAAACAATAGCAGGAAATGCAGGAATACAGTGAGTCCTCATGAGAAAAATGCAAGGACATTGCCACAAAAAGTGCAGCCCATTTTCGATGTGAAGATTGAATTCTCAACTTGCAGCTGGAAATTTGAGCGACAATTGATGGTAGATAGAAATGAGATAGAAGATATTGATGATGGGCCTAATGTAAAATAAACGGGAGGACTTGTAAACAAAAGTAGAGAATGATGATCTTTTAATTTCAATTTTCTAAGACTTTTTACAGCTTTTTAAACAGAGATTTGATTTAAAGCCCCTAAGCTGATGAACAGACACTTGACTATCATATTTTTTTTTATTTATATAGTTATAGAATTATGTTAGTTATTAAACTACATATTAAATAAGATTTTCAACTTTACCTAGGTATTTCTAAAGAACTTCTCTGAACTCGACGAATGTAGAACTAAAATGTTTTACCATCAAACATATTTAGTTTAAAAATAAACTAGAAGCGCATTAAGATAATTATGAGAGAGGAGTATGGAATGCAGAAGGAAAAAAGAAGTTTGTTAATTTCCTGAAAGAAGAAGGCCTCAATTAAAACTTACTGGGAAGCAACCAAACCGGTTTAGGCAGCCAGGCGTCAATGGCCACAAATCAACTTTTACATTAATTCATTTTGTTAAAAGAGGAAAGATGAAAGCCGACATCGACATCGGGGCAAGCAGGCACTTGACTGAGTGACAGACAGACAGAGACACAGACAGAAGGACTGCGAGAACATGCGCCAAATATTTAGGGCGTGAACCGAAGCAGAGTGTAAAACAAACTTGTCAAGTGGTTAGGAGGAGGAAGAGAACGAACGAGAGGGCTTGAGGCTGGCTTGTAATCTATTTAAAGAGAGTCGCGGCCACTAAAACTCAATTAACCCCGTTTGACGGTGCAAAAGGCAACTGAAAAAGACAGAGACAGAGACAGAGTCAGAGACTACAACAGCAACAACAAGACCAACAGAGAAACAGAGAAAAGAAATGCGAAATCAAGGCAAAAGATTACAAACGGAAATGGCTGACCGACCATTGAGTGGGCTGCAATTGTGGGTGGAAGGCGAAAGGTGGAAGGGGAAAGTGGGTCTCAGCATTTTTCACTTAAAACCGCATTGATACTCAATTACCAGTGTATGGGTTGCCAGGTTACGAGTACAGACAGGATTGTAGAGTTGCCTCCGCTCAAAACAAACCTCGATGCGGATGTTGAGCACAGGAAAGCGGAAGCACTTTGCAACGGAAATGAAACATCAATTAAAATCGCACACTGGCAGCGCGATGGCAACTCTGGCGGCTGCCGAAAAATATATTGCTTTCGCGTCCAACATTGTTAATCCTTGCGGTGCTTGCCACTTGCCACTCGCCACTTGCCACAGCCATTGCAACCGTTGAATGTTGCTCTCTTGTGCCTGTGTTTTAACTCTTGCAAAATTCTCCCAATGGCTGAGCCCATTTTTCTGTTAGTTTACTGCTTAATTGCAACTGTGGCAGGCAGCAGCCAAAAGCCGAGAAGAAAATACTATTCGTCGCCAGTCTGCAATCTTCCAACTCTGGATGTACTCGAGTTTTAATCAAATTTCCTACAATTTATTTTTATTACGCTCTATACTCAGTGCACAAAAGTTAAAGAGCATGATAACTTAGTGTCAATGCATGTAGTATTCAGAAGGAGCATCTTTGATCCTGTTGGTTAAATATACATAAGTAAATACTATATACTAGATTAGAAATATACGCTTTGATTTGTGATAAAACCTCGATTTACTGAATGAGCCTAAAATCGATTTATATTTATTTGAAAAATCATTTTCGAAAGCTTAATTGATTTATACAAACATACACTCGGAACAAAACAACATTTAAGAAAACAGCCTTATCTGTTTCTTTTGTTTTTTTTTCTCTATTTTTTGAAACGCTTGGTCAAGAAATTCATAAATATATTTGTGAATTTAGATAATACAAATACAATTTCCATTTAATGTTATGGTCTATTTTTATGACAATATATATTATCTCTGCCAAAAAAACAAAAGTAACGCTTTGAGACTTTGAATTGGTTTTCTGTTTGTTTGAGAACAAATCGAACCTGAATCAAAATAATTGATTTGGACTCTTTCCGTACATTTTCCCTTTGTTATTTCTTACAAATTCCCAAATGTATCTGCCTTGCTTTGTACTTTCAGCTCACGGAACGCCTGGCCAAGATTGCCGGGCTGAACAAGCGTCATGGAGATGATCCGATGCACAGAAACTCGAGCAGCTTGGCGGGCAGTCGCATGAACTCCATACCGAATTCCCAGCTGAATGTGGACCTGAAGGCCCTGGACAAAATCGTGAGCAGCCTGTTGGAACAGCGAGCGGCCACTGCCGGCGACAATGTCAGCCAAGCAGTCGCTAATTTGGAGGCCGGAAGCCGCACGCCGCCCGTGCAGCGCAAACCATCGAAGAAACTCAATCGCTGGCGTCCATTGTCGCGCTCCGTGCACAGCTTCAAGCGTGGCGACGAGCGTGATTATGGGGGCGGCAACTTCACCCAGTTGCAGGAGCGCAGCGAGATGCAGGCAGCTCTGCCCTCCACTCAGCACTCGCCCAATATGCCCACGATTATGGAGAGCAGCGCCGGCAGCCCGACGCCCAACAATGCCCAGCAGATGGCGCACAATCCGTGGACGGCCTCCCTGGAGCGGACTCCGGGTGCGGTGAGGAACATGCTGCACAGCATCGGTCAGGCTGCCACAGTGCCGATGACAAACTCGGGCTCTGTCCAGGAGGATCAGCTCAATCTGACCCAAAATTATGTGGGCTAATTGAGCAGAAAACTATATATTACGTATACGTATTTTTGAATAAAAAGCAGAACAGCTAGAGCGTGAAATTTCAGTAGATATTGACTTTTTACTAAATGCCTTAAAAGTCACACATAGTCTAAGATGACAACAAAGTTTAGTCAACATTTTGGTAAATACGATTTAATTTTGTGGCCAAAAGAAACGAAGTTCATGTTGACCTCTCAAGTAGCCAGTGTCAGAGACACCCTAAAGTGTCGACTGGCTGTGAGTGTAACAGTTAATAATTTTGTGGGCCACTAAGGAGAGAAGAGAGAGGGGATTCAGCCACTCAACGTTGACTGATGATGATTCTTGTGCTGTTGGTGTCTGTAGCGCTGTCATCATCAGAGATACGACCACTGTCGGGCCAGATGAGAGGACTACAGTGCCTGCAGATAATAATCAAGCTGTTTCAAGTTGTCTGCCCGTCGTGGTTGTCGGCACAATAATGATGATAAAATTGCTAGGCCTGTAAATTCTAATGTAGTGTGAAATCAGATGCCAAAAAGTGGGCAAATAAAAAGTGGCTGGCATTTAGTTGCAATTGAGCGCTAATTCAAGTGAATGACGAGAAAATTGTACAACACTCAAGAGCATTGTGGATATGATAATAACTGCCAGTCTAATATTGTCGAGAATATTTTAAGTTGAACTGAGAGAGCCAGTTGATTCTCACAAAAAGATGAATTGTATTGCTTTTAAAAATAGCCGACTTTTCCGACTTTTTTTGACATATGTGATTTCGGGATTATAATAATAAATATAATAATAATTAAAAAATTATTATTTAGTGGTGTGTGTTTAAAAAATATACAAATGCATTAAATAAGTGTTTTCTGCCTGTTAATTGAATTAAAAGAATTATTAAAAATAGAGTTGCTTTTGGCTTGATCGAGATTTGCTGAGCAATGCAAAATGCCTGCAGCTTTCACTTAAAATGTATTTAATTTCAAAAATTCCTCACTCACAATTTATTTAAGCTTAAAGAGACATTAAAAGCCACACTCTTTGATTAAAGCATTTCAAGACTGCAGGGTCATCATCATCTTACACCTTCTAGACAATAAAGACGACGAGCTGAGAGTAGGCAGCTAAGCTCAGGTACTTAAATATGCATGTGAGTCACGTAGATAGACACACAATAGATATACACTTTGTTGAAGCGGACTTTGTAGGTAGTACATTCGAATTTAATTCTTAAAGTGCTTGCCGCTATACATGTCTGAATATAATGGTTTTATGACCAACTCACCTGTCGCTCCATGACGCCAGCCAATTGCTCGCGTTCCGAATTGCGATAGTATCCGGTCAGATTGGCGCCCAGTCGCATGGTCACCTCGTAGCGCGTCTTGCCGCTACGTGCCGCATTGCGATTGCCTTTCAGACTGAAGTAGCTGTTGCTGTTGCTGGAGCTGGAGATGGAGTTGCCGACGTTGTTATTGTCGAATTCGCATGCACGATGGCAATTACTGGCGCTGGTGTTTCCAATGCATCCTGGAAAGAAGCAATAAGTAAGCAACGGGTCATTGCATCTTAAGCTTAAAGGTGTAGTTTACCTTTAATTATTCATAATATTTATATTTTTTATTTTCTAAATTGTATTCCATAAAGGAATGAATTTTACATAGCCAAGTCATTTTTTTAAGAAAGGAGTTTAGCTGGAATTCAATTTGCATCATTTTACATAATAAGCATTTACATGGCAAAATATTATAATTTATACTCAGTCTCTTATTAAAGATGAGCGCTTATGTTTTATAGAATTCAATATTTTGCATACGACCGCAGAGGGCCAGCGAAGTGGAATAATTTAATAATGCTGCTAGGAAGAGGGAACACTGAACTGCACTGTCATAGACGAGGCCACACAAATAGCTGAGGACTATCATCGGACCACTGCGAGGACTCCAGAAATGCAATAAAAGACATTACAGCGCACGAAAAATGTGAGAAATGTTTGGGGCAAGTGCCGAGCACACGCAAGAAAAACCACCGTCCGGCAGCTCAACGCTTGTGACCCACATTTGCTATGCATTTCCCACCTGACCCTTGGGGAAAGTCGAGAAAAACGAATGTCGAATTCGATGACATTGTCATTCTAAGGAGAGCGTGCACCTGGACAGAATTACAGTCGCGGCACTTGAGTGGATTATTGCTCTTATGACAGCAGCATCCAAAAAAATCAAACTGTCAGCTTATCATTTATTTCAATATGAAAAGAAAATAAATGCGCTTTGGAGCAGAGCGATCGACTGGGAGATGTCCTCAAATTTGCTCAGTTGATACTTTTAGATATATCAAAATTTGAATTCGATGATATTCAAAGCTAAAACTCGTAGTATACTTCAAATCAGTAACCCTAAAGAAACCAATGAAATGTATTGCATACTTTCGGGCAATCGAATAAAACAAAAAATTAAAAATCAAGTGTTCCGAAGATAAACTTCCCTGTAATTATTTATTCGCTTTTTTCTGTTTTGTGCAGATTGATAGATTCGAGTTGATTATCTACAATTAAATTGATTGATTCTAAGAAGCTATATTTAGCTCGGGCCAAATCAAGCAAAAAACTAGCATAAGTAAAAACCCGGCCCACATTGCTATCTTTATCTTAAATTTAAAATTCTGAATTGACATTCTTGGTATTAAATGACGCTAGATGGCGACAGTTTAGGAAAACGGCGGTAAGCTAAAGTGTGTTGCATACTTTTTAGCGGCGGTGAAAATTAAATTGATTAACTTCAATGGAGTCATCAACGAACTGGACAAGGGATTTCAAGAAACTTCTATACTACTTAGTTCAGAACAATGAAATCTGCAACACTTTATAAATACAGCATTAAATTTAAATATTTCTTTAAACATTTCTGAAAATGTTATAAAGTTCAGTGCGGCTGCAATACTATTTGCTTAAGTTCTGCTTATGGTTGGGTGACTGTCACTTGTTGTCGCTGTTGCGGGTTTCGCGCGATTGCAACAGTTGCAACAGACTGCAGCAGCAACAACAGAGTCAACAATGGGCATGGCATTACGCCCACCGACAACCTTTCCACTTGCCGATTAAATGACGCGACAAGGTCTTCTCTTGACAATACCGTCGTCCTGCTTCTGCCTCTGCCCGCGTCACTGCCCGCGTCACTGCCCCGCCCTCTCGCTGCTGCCCCTACCGCAGTCACTTTGCAGCACACTTTGTGTGTTGCATGCCTCTCAGCGGGCATCGAGTGCATTTTCAATGCTTAATTATTTCCATAATTAAATTTGCTTGCACAGCTTCGTTTTTTATTTTTCAACATTTTTTCACTTCCACCTTTTTGTGTTTGTTCTTTTTTTCTGTCTCTTTTTTCGTTTTCATTTGGCAGCTTTTTTTGAGCCTCACATGCTCCATTTATTATTGCTTGTTGCGTCTGATTAAATTTATTCGATTTCTATAGGGCTCACTTACCCTGGGTCGTCTCATTGATTTCTGGTATTTCACATTTGGTGCCCTTATATCCTGTCGGACAGTGGCAGGTTATAGCCGCATCTCCGATGTGCCTGCAAACGAAATTACGAATAATTTTATTGTATATAAATAAAAGCTAACCAGCATATACGAATTATGAATTCTTTGTATCAACAGTATTTCAACAGAATATTTTCTACTCTTAAGCTCAAATCAATAATATATTTAATTAAAATTATTCAAAATATTCATTCTAAATAAAAATGTCTTGTTTGATTTGCTGTATTTTATGTTTCTCTCTTTGTTTAAGTTTGTTACACAAATTGTATTCACAACTGTTTCAATATTCTTGCTTGACTTTAATCTAACAATTGTTATTATTAAGGTAAATATTTGTTAAAATAACTGAAACAGTAAGAAACTCTCTAAATAAATACACACTAAACATATGAATTGTTAAATTCTTCTATTAAATGTAATAATTAAATTCAAATAAATAAAAAAGCAAGCAAAGTGTTGGGGAATTCCGTATTTATTCAGTTGCCTAACATAATGCTTGACTGCGTCATTACTATATTTAAGAAATACTTAAGAAGATATTTCATTTCAAACTCTGGCAATTTACTTTCTATTGCTCATTTCTCTTCTACAATCAGATCATCTTAAAACTCATTAAGTTTTTCATAATGAGCTAAGGGCAGACATTTAAGATTGTGTATGTTTTGCGTTGACTGTACTTACTTGCATGTGCCGCCATTTTGGCAAATGTTCGTGTGTGCATCCGTGCAGAGGGGACCATGCCCACAATCGCTGCCACTGAAGCCGGGAAAACAGGCGCAGCCATAGGAGCTGCAATGAGATGTGAATGCGAGATACGTATGTGATTCATTAGTATTTTTGTCTACATTCTGGTTATTTATAATAAACAGCTTTTCATTTTCTCCCTCTCTCTCTCTCTCTATTTGGCAGAGATAAGCTGTCAGCTGTCTGAAGGAGCCAAGTTCCTGCCGCAGTTTTCAGCAGAGGATTGGCATTAACTTATCTCGCAGTTTGCGGCTTGGCACGAATCAAGGACTTGTCAGTTTAACAAACAGACAGATGTATATAGTTAGATATATACTCTTTCTTTCGACGTACATAAACATGTATTTGGATGTGGAAAGTATTTTCTTGTACGTGCTCAACCACGCGAATTTTTAATTTCAACGGAACATCATTAGAACTAAATACTAAGGTCAAACACTTAACCCCAGGCAATAATTTAAATAACATGGCGTCAAGGACACGCCAAACACACACACAAACAGAAACACACACACACACACAAATAAGAATACTAACGGAAGGAAAGGAAATGAAACCTTGGGAAGGCTTTGCACACTTATTAAGTTCAATTACGAGCAAACAAGAACTACGGGCCGAGAAGTCCTTGAGCCTTCGCACGTCTGCTCATTAATGTAGACGACAGTGTCAAAAGCTAAGTACTCTTTTGGCTAGTCAAAACTTTCTCCATAAAATGTTATTAAACCAAAAATTATAATAAAGACAAGTTTACTTAAAAATCAACTTTATCTACTTTAGCATATAGCTTTAACAAATTAAGTTGATACGATAAATAATATTTAAATGAAAATTAATTAATGAAATTGTGCTTTAATGTCAGTTTGAATTGGCAGCGCAACGACAAATTGCTTTTCAGCGCTTTAAATCACAGAAATTAATTCACGCTAACAAAATATTTCTGTTGACAATCTAATTGGGACTCCGAGCTTAGTTAAAGTTGACAACAAAAAAAACACAATCAAGTCTAGGCGTTGTAGCTGAAAAGGGTGGACGAGGAGATACTCTGGAATTACTTTGGCCTGACATTAGTAAATATGAATCTTTCCCCTTATCTTCTTAAAACAAATATTATAAATTGGATTAAAATGTAAAGCTTATTATAAATCATTTCTGAATTAATTACAGATCTACTTTACACAAGTTTAATATAATAAATTAGGCAAGTAATTGTTTTTACAAAATAAAATGAAATTAATATATTTAACATCCTCATCTTAGTCATTTAAAGTGAACAGGGTATGAAAAGGTCGCCCAAAATGCGTTTGTTAAATAATTGCGCATCCTTTTCCATTTGTTTTTCATTCCCATTTGTCTGTTGCTCTGTCGCTCTGTCGCTTTGTCGCTCGTAATTCAGCGCCAAACAATCACAATTGCTGTTGTGTTTTGTGCCATCCGTCGTTGACACATGTCAACAGAAATTAATTTTTAGCAACATTTCTAAATTGCCGAGCAGAATTATATTAAAGCCTAGCGAAAAATGTACAAAAATTTCATCAGAGTTTTGACTAAGCACACGCTATTGACATATTTTCTGAATGATCCCGTGTACAAATGTAGTTAAAGTTGTATCCTTACTTATCGCCAAATTGACACTAAATATTCAGTTTGTCTGTTGAGTTGAGGAAAAGTTTTTAGATACCAAGGCGATAGAAAACATAAACTAATTGATCTGCTATTAACGCTATCGGCAATATACATTAGCTGATAGTATAGCATATGTCAATATTGAATGTATGTTAAGTATACGCCGTGTTGTCCACAAGCAATAAAAGAAACTTTTTCGCTTTTACTTTCATTCTTTTTGCCTAAAACTTTAACAACAACAAAATAAAGAAAGAAATCAAAACGTGCCCAAGGGTGCGACAAAAACAGAACTCGGAGACACTCGGAAAAACTTTTACTTTTCTTTTCTTCTCTGGCATAACTTTCACTTGGATTTGTTGAACTTTAATGGGCATTCTTGAGGCGTGCTGGGCAAGCCATAAATTTCCAGGAGAAGTCTGGCCAACACTTGTTTGGCAATCATATTGAGGTATCGAGAGGTTTTTTCCTTTTTCTGCTTTTAGCCATAAATTAAAATCACATTGCATTGCACTGGAACTGCTTAAAGCAGCGGCTTTTGTTGTCTTGAGCTATTTATCATATGTGGGAATATTTTATATGTATATGTATGTGATATTTTATACGAGCCACGCCCATTGTTAGTGGCACACATTGACCTACAACTGGCACTGATGTTTTTGTTGTTGTTGTGTATCTCAAGTATATAAGTAACTGCGCCTTTGTCTAGCGGAAATTAATTGGCTCTCAGTGTTTTCAGTGTTCGAGCATCTGCGGTGCGAATGCGGTTACAAGACTCCATCGTCCTGCACAACGTCCTTGCATGTCCTGCCGCCTGTGACGGAAACGTTTGGGCCAAGCTAATGCCACATGGCGAGGCGGCTGTTTGACCATCAAAACCAACTGACCGAAATAGTCGATGCAAAAAAAAAAGAGCTATTCTACAAAAAATCGCAATTGGCATCAACTGAGAACGACTTTTATTTACACTACATATTTTAGATAGATTCCATTTCAATTACAAAAATAACTTTCATTCTGCGCTTAAAAACGTAATACAAAGTCTCTTAAAATTGTACTTTTAAGTCCCTTTTCATTGAATAGTATAATTCTTAAGACTTCCGTTAAAGACAGTGTGTCAATGATAGAGACTTTCAAAAATGCAAAGTCCTATCCCTTTCAGTGTTTTTTGCATTTTTTTGCGATTCGCTGAAAATCACCTGCAGCTGCTTCGCCGTGTGCCGTCGTATTTTTGCATATTTTTAGTATTTTTTTCCGCTCATTCGTTCACTTTTTTGTTGAATGATTCCAAACTTTTTTATTCGGCCTGAATTGCGCCACATGAAATTTGCATTCTTTTCTTGTTATTATTATTGTTTTTTTTAGATTTTTTTTGTAGTATGCCTGGTGGCGAACTTCGGTTGTAAATAAAATTTAAATGTATTGCGCATACGACATGTGTGGCACGTGGAAAGGCAGCAGGCAGAAGGAATTGTTTTGATTATGAAATCGAGCCCAACAGCTTTTCAGAGTGCGCTTTAAACTGCATTTAAATTTCAAATACTGTTCAACAATTAAAACAGCGTGCCAAAAGCTGTTACATTTTTATGGGCCGCCACTCGAAAACTGCTGACAGCAAAGTGCCGAGTGCCGAATGCCGAGCATCGAGTGCAGAGTGCAGAGTTCAGAGTGCAAAGACTGCAGTCGCTTGGCTGGGCTCTGCTTATGGCAGAAAGGAACTAATAATTTCCATGACAGACACTCATATTCAGATACATGAGTGTATATGAGTGTGTTTGTCCTTTTGCCATGAACATGTCATATAAGAACTGGCAACAGCAGCCAAAATTCTCTCAGTGAGTTGCACTTACGACTAACCGACAATAAGCAGAAGCAAGCTGAAAGGCAGCTTTGATTTTAATCCTACACTTGGAGAAACAATTCCCAGAGCATAAAACATATTTCTCAAAATAATAGTTTTTTTTAAATATTTTAAGCATAACATTTTAACAATTTCTGCTTGTTTCAACTTATTTGTCTGTGTGTAGTTTGGTTTAAGCAGTTTTCTGACTTTCTAATGTTGAGTTTTTTGTCAAAAAGCCAAAAAGCATCGCCTGGCCAAGAGTCGTAGAAAATATGAAAAGCGGCCAGTTGTATCTCAAATGGATGCATGAAATTATTAAATGTTAGCTGAAGCGGCGACTTGGGTCTAAGGCAGAGAAGAAACAAAGAAACATTTGAATTACAAATGTGCGAAGGCATTGGACGATCTATATGATAAATATATGTATATAAGATGTCTTCAAGTTAATTATACAAGTAGAAAGAGGGTTAAAATATTGGAAAATACTGAATCAACTTGGGCAATTGTTTGTGTTTATTTTCAAGTGAATTACCTAAATAAAAGGAAATAAAACTAATACCAATAACATTGATTCAGTATGAAAGCTTCTGTTGTTTTAATTAAACTAGATTGAATTTAATATAGTTAAAAACTAACAGATATCACAATTGTTTTCTTTACTTATCGTACTGGAAAACCAAAAAACTCCTTTAATTAAGTTTCAAATTTTAAGCATAAATACTTTCGAAATGTACATAAGTAACTAATATTTTTTAAGAACTACAATGTTCTAGCAAAGTAAAAGTCGAGCATCCATTAAATTGTATTAATATTATTTGCTATCCTTATTTCGTTTTAAGTCTGAAAACAAGAATGAAGAGCCTACGCTGCAAAAGGTTATCGGTCAGAAAAACAACACAAAAGGCAAAGGAAGAGCAATGGCAAATTACAACAAATTGGTTTCCATGTGCGTATGTATGAGTGCATATGTATGTGTGTATATGCGTGTGTGTCTGTGCGAACAGCAAATAAAATTTCAACAGCTCTGGAAAAAACCTTGAAATTTAACTGTTTTTTTGTTGTTGTTGTTATTCTCGTGGTACTTTTTCTATTCACCTAATGCAATCAAATTAAATGCCATTAAATTTGATGACTGTTTTCATGTGTGTGTGTGTGTGTAGGTGTGTGTGTGTGTAAAGGGGTAGCGTGTGTAGCAATTGTAGTCGATTGTAACCATTGCCTTGCGGCTGCTCCTGTTTTCATTTTTTTTATAGCTTGACAATCGTAAAAAGCGTTGTTAAAAAATAAATTTGAATTTGCATTTTTATGGTTTTATCTTGTGTGTATAGAAATTAATTTTCGAATATTACAAATGCGGAAAATTAAATTGAAACGGAACAGGAACTGAAAACAAGTTAAGAAATTCTGCCAGAAGACATGTGCAATTCTTACCAAAAATAACAACAGCCAATTAAACTGTAAAGTTCTTTTTTGGGCTGACAAACGAGTTCAGGTAAGTTTCTTTGGCCAAAAATGGAACTTTTCAGTTAAGAATGAGACGCATATGGCAAGGGAGCACACACAGGAAAATTAAAAGTGAAACTGCCACAAGAGTTCACAGGACAAACTTTTAATTGAGTAGGGCGACAGTAGGAAAGCGAGAGAGAGAGAGAATGAGAGAGTGAGTGAGTGAGTGAGTGAGTGAGTTGGGGGCAAGTAAAGGAGGAACATCAGTCAGATGATATGACAAAGACAGGTCAAAATTTTGGCCAAACAAAACTTAATTGCAATATGCAAAGCACCAACAGCCATTCTCTCCCCTTTGACCTCCAATGCCCCTACTCTGTCCATTTCCTATATGACATATCCCCGACTTTGGATAAATGACAATGTTTGACAAGGCAAACAATACACGCATTCTCATATGACGGGTGAATGTGAATGTGAATGGTGAATGGTGACTGGAAGCCAGATGCGAGTGACACTGACACAGTTGCCATCAAGCGGATGCCAAACCGACTCATTGCACATGCAACGCCCTCAACATTGTCATCTTTCCTCCCTCCCTCCTCCCTCCTCACTCATCCCGTTTCCCTTCCGCTTGCTATGTTTACTCTTGCTCTGAACCTGATCTCATTTAACGCAGTCGGTTTGTTTACACAACTTGCAGCAGCAGCGGCTTTGCTTTTTATACCCTGGACCAGGAATGTATAAATGTTGTGAAAAATTAACGCTGATAACAACATTTAAAAGAGTAAGAAATGATTCGCAAATACATGATATTTAAAATTTAAGATCCCATCAACATAGCAACTCGATGTTGTCAATTTGTATAGAGGCTAGTACTGGGTATTTTACTGTCGAGTGCGCTCGTCCGTAGCCTTTTCAACTTTTTGTTATTACTACATGTGAAAAATACGGAAACACCGAGACGAACACACGTTGCACGTTGCACGCTGCACGCTGCTCATTGATTGCCGTAAGCAACCCCCTCAGTCACTTCTGTACATACTGCACCCCCTCGTCCATCTGCGTTGATGTGACACACAATTTAACACCGCTTGAACGTGGCCTAATTTCAGTTTTTACCACTTTTTTGTTGCTATTGTTGTGCAACTGAACTGATTGCTGACCTGCCAAGCCACGCATTTGACAGTTTGATGTGCTTTATATATACCCTGTACATTATACAATTAATTTATTTAATTTTTAAGCTCTTTTCTTTAGCTTTCAAGTTGCTGAGTGGAACTGACTTGATTATAACTCTTTAAAGAGTATCTGCTAGTCGGACATATTCGGCTGAAGTACTCATTTTTGTTTGGACAAGTAACATTTAGAGTTAACATCATTACTTAAACAGTCCATGTCTGTAACCGGCCAGCTATAAAATTCCACAATGTATCAGATGAGAAGTTTTTAAGCTGAACCTTTTTACATGAGAGAAGAATGTTGAACCTATTTAAAAATAAATATTATGTATTTTATAGTACAATATTGATTTTGAATGTACCATTGGAATTTTTACATCAATCATCATTAAGTTAAATTTTAACTAGAATATTAAATTTGTTTCATAGATTACATAAAATATGATTCATTCTCATAATAAAATATATCTACTTGAACTAGGATGGTAAATTCGAAAAGAAAGCAATCATAATAAAGTGCCTAATAATTTGTTTCGTTTAAATATTCTGATCAAATTGACTATAATTACGCAGCCCTTTTGCCAATTTAAGCCCTTCAAATTTATTCAATTCAATTTTCAGCTAAAGCAGCTTCCACGAAGCTGAAGGAGGAACAAGAATGGAAAGGCAAAGAAACGACCCGCATCAGTTCGATATGAAATCCTCTTTGTTGCTCCTCAAAGCGAAAACTTTTTCAATTAAACATTTCTTCTTAAAAATACAGACACGCACAGACAGACTTTAACAAAAAACCGAAAAGGGAGAGCATAATTCGACTTAGGGATACCCTGTAACCATTATGCTTTTCTTTGTGTACTTATCAGCGTATTGTTTTCCTCTTTCTGATCCTTTAAAGTGATCAGTATATTCATGATAAGATATATTTGAATGATAAAAATCATTTTGGGAAATAGAGTATTAAAATACATTCGGTCGCAAATGACATAAAGCTATAACAAATATTTAAACATAAATTGTGTGCAAGTGAATGGAACTTTTGCGGTGGAATGCAACAGATTTATGCATCCGAAAAAACCGATGCATATTCTCAATCGCCAATACCAACAAATAAATGTATAAAACAAATAGTATTTGTTGATATGGAATTTTTGTATTATTTTGGTATTTTGGTGGTGTCTGTTATGTGATGCGGAAACAGCAGCAGCAATTGAAAATTAAAAGGCAGTGCCAACGAGACGCCCTTCTGGCTGGCCAATTGTTTATTGCTTATTGTTTATTATTCTTGCAGATGGTTTGTTTTGCCAAATGGCAGAAGGACACAGGCAGCAGGACTAGAGCTGTAAAGGCGTCCAGTTATCCCCGCAGGCATTTTGAATATTTTATGCAAACTTTATTAGCAATAAAATGAACTTGGCTGGCAAACACTTGTAATGAGCTGGCCAAAGGGCAATGGATAAATGGCAAATACTGCATTGCACTTCAAATGACAACAGCTGCAGAGCAATATCGTAAAATAAAGTGAGAAAAACAAAACTGAATACGAAATGAAATTCAATTAGCGATTATTATCTAAATAAGAACTATAGCATGGATACAATTATTTATTAAGTAAAAATATAAGTATACGAGTATACAAATCATAGGTAATTTTGGCAAGCAATCGTTAGTTAACTCAATTTTTAACTTACCTATTTTTAAATTGTTCTCAAAACCACAAGCAACTATTTTATTTTTAAATAAAATATTCATTTACTACCTATGCAAACAAGTTGGTTTTCTATTTAGAAAATATCAAATTCTTTTTTTTGTAAGACCTTTTCAGTCTTTGAATATTTTTCAACTTTGGAAACCTAAAGACTTAGCTAAAACCACACAAAAGATGAAGTTAATTGTATTGCATTCCTAACTTTATACTATATTTTAAAGTAAATTTATTCCAAAATGTTAAACTATAAATGCCAAAATGCTTTGTCCCAAGTATAAGTAGAAATTTCTATGTTCAACAGCTTCCCTCTCCACAGGATGAAGAATTTCCCCTCTTTATTCGCCTGCTTGAATTTTAAATTAAAAATTCACACTCAAAGCCAGGCCAAATGATTGTGGCAGTAAAAGTAAAATAAGTAAGCAAAAAGATAGAAAAGAATGAAGAAAAATAAGAAAGATTGTCAAGTATACGCACTGAGAACCCACTATCAGACAGGCTTTCCTCCTTTATCAGCTCTTTCTCTATTTTTCTCTCGTTTTTCTTCTTATCATTTTGACGTTTGACATTCTGAAAACGTTATGCATTTTTTCGCACATTTGCCTAACAAAACGCGTCGAGAATGAGAATCATAAAAATGCAGTGAGAAATTGTGCGGTTGTTAGCTGGCGACAAAGAGAAAGAGAGAGAGAGAGAGAGAGAGAGAGAGAGAGAGAGGGAAGGAAGTAAGGAAGTAACTAGGGGCTGTCAACTCGCAACAGTTGCGAGGCATCAACAATAAAGACAAGAGGTAACTTCAGCTACTTGTTTGCGCCCTCGCAGTTTGTTGTGTTTATCTTAGCCACGTAGCTGAAGCCATGTCTGTAACTCATTTGCCTCTGGTTGGTAATTAACTTGCGAGTTGAAACCAGAAGCTAGCTGGGGGCCTAGTACGTGCCTTGTGTGTGAGGAAGTCTCTGGCCTGACTATCGAAAGCTGTCACTTTTATATTAAATTTCTAGACAACAGCGGAAACACATTTTGCTTTTATTTTGACATTAATATTAATATTCAATTAGTCTGTCAGCGTGTTGGCCCTCGGGCTGTCCAATTAATGTTAATATTAAGTAGGCCATGTTTCCCTATTTTTCCGCATAAATTGCTCTCAAGTTTTTCTAGCTTCTATTTTGATCAGGGTCATAAATCCTGCTCCCAAATGCATAAAATTGATTTGTTCCTCTCGCTTTCTCGCTATCTCCCTCCATTGGCTCTACCATTATATCATTCCCATTTGTTCTAAGCATTGTTAATTGCCTTTAAATTATCAAATTTGTTGGCGTTCAAATTCCAATTAACAAAAGCAATTGAAAAAGTTCTTCGATTCGCCCCAGAGCCTGTTTTGTTTATTATGCTAATTGAGTTAGTGCCGCGTCCTGCGTTAAGGCAGTTCTCTGTACTCTGGAAGCGTGAGAAGGAGCAGTAAGAGGGGGACTTAAATGATAGACAGAAATTGAAACAGGTGAAGAAGTGTGAGTTACAATCTCTTGTAATTTATTTAGGAACACGTAGAATATTCACTATATTAGCGACTGTCAGATCAATATATGAAAGTCTAAAGTGTTTGTGGAACATATTGTAAATACTAAAATAAAAATATATTAAATTAATTATTGTAATTGATTAATAAAGTGTTGTAAAATTGATATTGTCACAATAAACTTGAAAAAATTTGAAATTTAATTGTACAGTTTATGACACAATTTAATACGAATATTACTTTGAAATAATGATTTTTTGACACCTTCCATGTTTAATAAAGTTAAAATATACATCAATCGAAATTTTCTAAACTGGGATTCAATTAAAAACCAATAAACAATAAATAACATTGTTATAAAAAAACCTTTTTATACAATAACTTCTTAAACATATTGATTTTTACTACAGAGAAATTTGACTGTATAAGGCAAATATGAAAAATATTTGATTTGATCCTGCTTCATGTTTCCAAATTTCGTATAAAATGTAAGAATTTATTATTTTAAATATGAAGACTTTGTCATGTGGCCAAGTTCTAAGTTCCTCACTTACCTTAACTTTAGTGTAGTTTCAAAAAAGATTTGATGAAGGTCATATTAGTTTTATGACAAGGTTGAGTCGAGTGCTAAGAGAGCATTAGGATTCCCCAGGTAGTAAGATTTCTATCACCTTCCTTCTCTCTCTCTCTCTCTTCTCTGTCTTTCTTAGTCGTTGTCTCTAAGGCCTTACCCATAAAAGCACGGCATTAGCCTAACCTTCATAAATGATAACCGATGCCAGACAAATGATATTGCTTTTAGCCAAGTCGGCGCACATTAGCGACGTCGACGCTCGCATGTGTTGCCATTTATAAGTCATGCCCGAGAACTGTGCGAATATACGAGGAAGTCAGAAGGCCAGAGGGAGCGGAGGGCAGGGGAGCCCGTAGGGATAGCGGGCCCAGCGGCGGCGAGGCAACTGCACCTGTGTCCGGGTGCCACGCATATTTAAACATGCCAAAAACTTTTACGCCTCTCGACCTTTAGTCGAATGGTGTTGCCTGCTCTCCTCTGCTGCTGATTTCAAAATTGAGTTTCCTTTCAGTTCCGGTCAGTGCATATAAACTGGGCCAATGGCAATGCCAATCGCGCAGCCAAAATCACAGGCAGCTAACCATGCAAACTGTTAAATGTTTGCATATCAATCTTTGCTCTCCTTTTCATTCTCCTCTTCAGTCTCGTTCTGTTTCTGATTCTGCTTTTGCCTCTATTCGGTTTCCGCTTATGTGCGAGTGTTTCGCTTGAAATTCAAATACAGAATCAGATGCTGGCAAAACGGTACAACTGTTTGGAGGCTTTCAGCCTTAACCAAGTGGGAGCCATACATTTTGCAATGTTCCAGTGGCTGGCGCTGCTGTTGCCAAATAACTTCCATTTCGTTGTGCTCCGCTTCGTGGCCCCCAGTGTATGGTCCCCAAAACCCCAAACAATGAAAGGCATTGCCAACACATTTGCGCACAAAAAAAGGAAAAGAAACGAATAAAAAATAAAACGAAACAAAAAGGCTTACAAAATGTTTTGCATACAGTCAAAAGTCAATTGAAAGGCAGCTCCAACTAGCTGCATTTCTTCACATATCCCTACTACATATAGGCAAAGAGGGGCAACACTCAGGTATGGCTTTATAAATAACCTCCAAAATTGAGTTTGACAGGCTTGAGAGTTTGTGGAGCTAGGTGTGAATGACTTGGGATAGACTTGATTGATTGCTGAAATATTTTGCAGTGAACTGTGGCTCAATTTTATGAATAATTCAACAGATATACAGATTATTTAATAAGGAAAATGATTAAGTTGATAAATTAAATTGTTTCGATTACTAAGAAGATTCCGATAAAATTACTAAGTTTACTAGCTTGCACCAAATTAAAATTTGTTAATTTATCACCCATGCACTGATCAACGTGTAGCCCAAACGGAAAGACCACGGAGGCTGAAATTTTCACACAACTTAGCTGAGAAAATTACAGTAGGATGGCGTACAATTATATAAGACATTCAGCAGTAACTGACTATATGATTTGCATTTACTGTAGTTGAACTGCCTATCCTTGGGCTTAGTTATTCTACTTTTATCCATTTCTCACATACAGAAATATTTATGTGTCAGGATTTCAGAAGTATTTGATACTCCGTTTGACTGGGATTGCATATTATTAAATTTGAAAAAGTTAAGTGAATGTTTTATTAACAGTTTTATTATTTCCTTTTTTTTATTGTTTATTTTTAATTCTAATATATTACCGACATAATTGATAAGTGCACTCACCTATAATCCGCACTCGCATAGCAATCGCCGAGGAATCGACACTGCAGCGTGTTGCACTGCGTCGCCTTCACCTCGTGCTGCACCTCGTAGGTGATGTTGAAGCCGTAGACGTCGAGCAGTCGATCCAGAGCCCGCAGGTGTGTGCCATCCAGCAAGGCCATGGTGAAGCGTATCTCCAGATACTGGCTGTTGAACTGCATCCAGGTGACCTGCGTGACGTCGTCCTCGGTCAGGGTGAAGACCCGATGGGCGGGCACCTTGAAGTCGTCCGAGTAATACATGTACTCGGTGAACTTGAGACCGCCGAGCACATAGAGTTGCGTCAAATAGACCACAATCGAGACATTGCCCTGGGCTGTGGCCGGCAACTCGGAGGCGTCGATTATCCAAACGCATTCGATGGGCGTGGCAAAGCGATGTGGAAAGTTTGGGGTTTGTATGAGGCCATAACGGGACTGGAGCAGACCGCCACAGCCCAAAGAGGAGGGGGATGAGGAGGAGGAAGAGGAGGAGGAAGAGGAGGAGGAGGGAGAGAAGGGGAAACTGGCTGAATCTGTTGCATGCTCGGCAATGGCAAAGGCGTTTAGGGCCAAGTTGCGCTTGGTCGCGGGGAAGGGCGGGGGAGGGGGCAGCGGCACGGCGGGCAGGGAAAACTTTTGATCCGCATTGCTTTGCCGTTTGTGGCGTTCATATTGTTGTTCTTGTTGCTGTTGTTGTTGCTGTTGTTGTTGCTGTTGTTGTTGTTGCTGTTGTTGATGATGATTTGTTAACAATGTTGCCACCGGCAGCAGCATGAACAGCAGCAATGTCGTTGATAACCTGACGGTTGTCAGCAGCGACATTGACTTGGCTTTTCTATACAATTCTCGCTCACTGTAGTTCAACTGCGTCGTCGTTTCCTCCCGCTCGTCTTATCATTTGGCCAACGAAATGCTTGCAACACGGCGACTTGTTGTTGTAGCTGTTGCTGTTGTTGTTGCTGTTGTTGTTGATGCCACGTCAGAGCAGCCTCTCATTGACTTCGAGCCAACTGAAAGACAGAAAGAGAACAATCGGAAATAGAATATGGAATTTTTAGTAAAAACCATTTTGACAGCTGTCGTTTGCATTTGAATAACTGCCGCTGTCATTTCCAATCCCCCCTCCCTCCCTTACTGCCACTAACACTAGCAAAATCGTAAACTGTCAGCGTGAAAAAGCAATTTAAAAATCCACTAAAACGGAGCCCAGTGGCACGCATCAATCATGGACTGCCGTGGAAGCGTGTATGCTCATAAAACAAAGGCCCCCAAAATGCTCCGACACTCGTCGTGCTTTTCTTTGTCAACTCTCAAATTGTTTTCCCATATTTTGTTGGACTTTTGCTAGCCTCCCTTTTTCGCTTCACTTCACTTCGTTCTTTTTTTTCCATTTCGGGTCAGCCTATGCTCAAGTCTGGCCATCTGCCTGCGGCGCTATTGCCGAGCCAAATTGCCAAAGCTCTTCAACTGGTTGACTTTTGTAGTTTTTGTGGGGCCTTTGTGGCAGATTTGCTTTAGTCAACGAAAGCCTCCACTAAAAGTCAGAAGCCTGGAGCGAAATAAGCCCCAAATGTCAGCCAGACATCACTTTGTGTACGAGTGAGAAAACCTTACCATAACTAAATTTCCTCAAGTTAAAATTATAATAAGTCTACACTACAAATAGATTAAACAGAATTATCTAGTTGACATATTTGTTTAATTGAACAAACTATATTTCATAATGTCTTTCAATAAATTAATTAATGTGATAGTTTTAATTCAAGCTCAATTTCTAATTCGATTCAACTTAAAATGGATTTCATCTTTGCCATGACATTTGAGAGTCTTATCAATTGAAATTGTTGACTGTAATGTGAACTCAAAATAAGTGGAGCTAGTTAAGGGTGACATTTCAAAGAGCAAAGCAATTTCACAATATAATTATATATTAAATAATGCAGCGCATGCAAATAGTATTAATAATGAAAGCAACAACAAAATTTACAATTCACTCGTACTTACACATCGCCACAAATCAAATTATAAATTAACAAAATACTAAAATACCTGCTGCAAATGTTTTGTGGCTCAAATGTCACACGAACATTGTGTGTGCAATCCGGATACATAAATTATTCACAGAACTGAGCTTAGGAAATGAGAGTTGGGTGGCTAATGGAATTACCATATAGGCAGTAAATAGGGAAACTACCAGACCTTTTTCAGCAGTTTTGTGCCTGAATTTAACTTTGCTTCTAAGGCCAGAGCAGCACGCATTGCGTATGCGATGCGTTGAACTTTAAGAAGACGTCGAAGTCTGATAAAAAGGTGGATCAACTTTTGCTGCTGCTGCTGCTTCGTGTGTTAACAAGTTTAATCAAATGACAATGTCGTAACACGTGCATACTTTTGAGCGCCCAAAGGCCATAGACGCCCCTCCGGGCTAAAACAAGTTTGGCTGACAGCCCTGGCACATACGGGTATTCTCATATGTATGTGAGCACGCAAAGTCATAGGCACTTCAACCAACAACCCCGCACCTCCCACCTCCCCCTGCCTAATGCTCGTCCCAGTGTGCGTGAGAGTGCGCGATTTTACTTTCAAATTGCTTTAGTTACGCATTTTAAGCATAATGAATAATTTTTTTTGGCTTTTGTCATGCGAATATTGTGCCTGCAAAAAGTTAATTTACTCGCTGCCTCACACATTATTTCTCTAGAGAGTTGCGTTTTAAAGTTATTACACTCGAAAAGGCAAAAGATGTGACAGGAAGTGATAACATATAGACAAGCCGACTAGCTTGCTTGAAATCTACCCAAATACTTATTATAAGCAACTGAACAGGCTTTCAGTTTATTCATTTATTTGAACACCACAAAAGTATGCAATAGAAAATTTACTCAGCATCGCTTGCCCCATTATTATTAAATTTTTACCTAAAGTGCGTTGCATACTTTTAGGCTGACGCTACAATTTAGTCTTTTCATAATCATTGCAAATTTTAAGATTCGGCAATAAATGAGTTTAAACACTGATGCAATCGGTAGATACTTTTTATCAGTACCAGGTAATGAAAATAAATGAGTCAAATGGAAAAACAATAATTGTTTGTGTAAAGCTGATAAGAAGGAGTTGGAAGAGAACATGCCCTGTAGAAAATTTACATGTAAAATGAAAGCGAGCGATATATCGCGATATACGCAATTATAAAAAAAAAAGCACTTTGGTCAACTTGAAATGAAAATAATGACGTATCTTATAGAAATAGTTTTACTTTTAACAAAGTTATGATAATTTTTAGTCAAGGAAGATCGATTTTCCGTGAGTTTCATTCTATATATTCACTACATCAGGTGTGCTCTATCAATTTTTAACGAGAGCTCCCGAAATTTGCTCTATTTTTTTCATGGCTCCCAAAAAAAGTGTTCGCTCCCAGACCCCTTTCAGACAATGGGAGAAACATGGTGAAGGCCATCGAAATATTTAATGATGAGGCGACAGACCACTCAAGTGTCGGTGGAAAGAGCATTTTCCGCTCTTCACTTTATTTTAAGCGAGAAGCGCTGCGCTTTAAGCCCACAAAGCATAAACTCGCTATTATTAGTAAAATTAAATTCAGAAACAATAGCGGATAATTGCACAGCTTGAAATTATGTGGTTGAAATACATTCTTACATATAAGATTTTTTTCGAGACCAAATGTCAAAGTGCTCTTTCGCAATGTGCTCTTGCTCAGAGCATCTCCCTTACAAGTTTCTTTGCAAGTGTTTTTTTTTCTAAGGGGTTTGATCGCCTACTTTGAGATCAATATAGGCACAAATGAGCAAATTCAAAAAAATAAATAGCTCCGAGCACTCGATTTTGCTCTTGCTCTATGAATTTTTGTGCTCATTTCACTGAACAGACTGCTTAGAAAAATTTGGTTGAGCAATTTTCGGGAGCTCTGATTTTTAACAATAATATCATTACAACCAAAGTTCTCTAAAATGTCAAAATACCTAACTGTCTAATATTTCAAAACATACTTAAATTTATTTTAATAACGGTCTAATATTTAAAACGATCTAATATTTAAAACTTACTTAAAATTATTTTAATAAATTAAATCAATTTTTTAAGTTTAATTGCAATGGAAAAAGAGAATTTCTATTATTTTCTGCTTTAAAAATATCAAAAATTTAAGCTTAGTGAAACTTAAAATAAATTTATGAAATCCCATATTTGCGACCTGTGGAGTCTGAAAAATGATGTATAAGACATTTCAGAAAGAGCGACACGATTATATCCAAATATCGTAAGTATGTATCTTCAATTTCTGAAAAGCCTTACAAATTTTAAATTGAACGCGTTAAAAGGCTGATCCAATCTGCATTTGTATTGGTTATCACAGCACTTCGTTTCAAACAATGACGCGTTGCCCTGCAACTATTCGATGACAAGAGAGGGTGGAGAGAGGGAGCGGAGGGGAAACGTATTCGTAGTGCTAGGCGGGCACTTCAACCTCAACTCAGATACCGATAAAGAGCCTCTGGGCCCGGCCAGCTGCTCAGTTGCCACTGCCGTTAGCGTTGCTGTCGACGAGTCGAGCAAATTGCCAATTTAAATTGGCCGCGGTAAATTAGTCGAGTTATCAGCCTCCACGGCGGCAGGTGTACGGGTTGTGAGTGCTACGGATCGTATCGGTCTATATACTACTGTACTGCCAATAGCACTCAGTTGTTATTTGTGTTATTGCCTAACAAATTGTGCAATCCACATAAAATTGTTAAATAAATGAATCGGAAATTGTAACGTGCCTAACTGCAAATATGTTTGTAAAACGTTAATAACAATAATACATTTTTATTCGACAACGGATATGAATGCATAATTCGAGTACTTGTAATACTTGAGTATGATTTGTTTTTGTCCGTGGCTCAGTGGTGCAGTGGCTCAGTGGTTTGCATGAGCAATTGTCGTGTCCGTCTTTCGAGTGGATTTCTTGTGAAAAAATGAATGAAAAGAAATGAAATTCGGCATGTGTGAAGTGTGTGCAAAGAATTAAAAGCGAGTGTACTTGTGAGTGCCGTTTAAGGTACTCACTTATCGGTGTCCATGAAATTATTGAGCATATTCGATAAGAAACTGTTTCTTTTGCCTACGGCTCGAGTTCTGATCTGTGCTGTCAACTGTTGTTGTTGAACTTATACTCTATTCAGCAAATAGAGCAACCTGCAAATCAATCACATAGTGCCTGATATGGATATCTAATCGAGAGCCATAAACCCAATATTGTTTTTGGTTCTTTTCACTTTAAAAGTAATAACTCAAGTGTTTTATTTAAAATTCGGTCTAATGCCAAATAATGATTAGCACAACTATTAAATAACAAAGTTTTACCAGAAAAGTAAAAAAAGCTAAAAGTTATAATCTAAATAAATAATACGAAAGAATTCAGTTTTTTAAGAATGATATAAATGATATTAAATTACATGTGAAATGCTCAAAGAATATAAAAAAGTAGTGCAATTATCGAAATTCGTTTTAAAAAGAAATTCTCAACCTTTGAAGTAATAATAATAAACTAACAACATAATGTGAAACTAAAGTTTTGCTTTAGTTTGCTGAAAATGCAGGCAAAAACAATGAAAGCAGGTTAAAAGAAAACCAACAAAGAACTGCTGATAACTGCAAAACGAAATGTCAATAAAATAATATAAATGATGGACTCGTGACTCTTGTGGATCGCTTGTCGTTGTCGATGTTGTTGTTCTTTTAGTTGTTGTTGTTGTTGAAAGTGAATTACGAATGGTTGTTAAATGAACACACAATAACAACAAACAATTGTTTATTGTTTTTGTCTTCGATTTGCAATATACAATTGTTGTGTTCGCATTGGAAGTTGGCCGTTATCTAGATGTCGTGTAAGAAAATAACCAAACCTGATTACATATCATATGCATCATGATATTGTATGGGGAATACTTTTTTAACAGTCAGCAGAAATGTCTGACTTTAACCACTATTCAGTACTTGGCCGAGTGCCGTGGATTTGGCCAAATATCTGGTCAGCTGATAAGATACTTGTAGAATATACCGCATTAGCAAGTTTGATTCATGGCCAACGGGGCAAAAGACCAACCGGCCTTTTGTATGCCCTTAAGCTTTTGGCCAAACAATGAAGTTTCCCCTCCCGCATAAATAGAAAACAATTAAGCATTTCAAACGATAAGAGATGAACGATAAAAAATACCCACTGCCATTGTGACTCATCGCTGACCAGAAAATGGAAGGGGAAAAATTCTGTAAATTCTGTATCTCCGGGCTTTGGCTAATTAGCCCGACTCGTCCAACCATTTGGCGATGCGTGAAATTTGTTAACTTTACAACTTTTGCTATAAGCACGATAAAAATCTGATGAAAGGCAAATTCTCTTTTTACTCTTGGGCTTGTCGAGAGAACTTGATAAGCGGTATTAAGGAGCTAAATACTAAACAGCACTAAAATAAGAATTTCCATGAATAGGAATAAAATCACAGAGCACTAAATGCATCAATATTTATGTACATAGCCCAACAAATCAAATGAGCCGCCATAAATCTAATCAATTTAAAAAGAATAAAAAAATATATATGTGTGTGTGGGCGATAATTGGCCAAGGCCCACAGATAACACGGCTAAAACACTCCACTGCCAATGAGACAAAACATCGAACACCCGCACAAACTCCTACGTATTCAAATCTATTCGCTTCATTTACAACAATGGCAAACGAGTGCAACAAATTTACAGCGTCAATTAAATACGCGGCCATAAATCACAATTATGGCAACAGTAATCAAAAAGGGGTTAAGGCCCGCCTCTGTTCTATTTGCAGGCTCCAATAACAGTAACAGCAACAGTAACAGTAACAATAACAACAATAATAATAGCAATAACAAATAACAAAAGATGTGTGCGATAAATATGCCAAAATAGTAGCTGACACTAACTAAGCCGCAGTAAACAATAGCAATAACAACTGTTTGCACTATTTCCACCCGACGTAACGCCCAACGGTGAGGCTCGCTCGCAACTGACCTGCTGACCCCACCCGTCCCCCCACCCCCGACACATACCAACACCTACAGCTGCCATAAAAAAAAAGATGGCTTGCTTTCCGCGCTTTTTCCATCATCGCAGCAAAAACAAATTTACGCCTTCCCAAGATGAGAACACCGACACGATACTCAACACACAAGATAGCCCCGTGGTGAGTTTCTACACACACTCTCTCTCTCTCTCTCTCCAGAGAGCGCGCTTTTTACCTCTTTCTAGTCATACGAGTAAGTGTGGTGAATATTGCTGTCGCTCTTTTTGCGCTTCGATAAGCAGCACTGATAAGTTCATTAAGTGTTTAATTAAGTTAAGCGGGGGCAGCACTACAAAATACTTGATATCATAAATAATGCTATAACTAAGCGCGACAGCAAGCCAAATACTAAAACTGGCTAACAAAAAACGTGTCTGGCGAAAACTTGTCAGCCTTATCAGTGGCGCTGTGGCCTGTGACGTTCACTTTCAAATGCCTTATCAGAAAAATAAAATAACAATGAGCAGCAGCATAAAAAGCACTAAACGAACTTAGAATACACTTATTTTAAATTATATCTGTATATAAATAAGAAACCCATAGCTTATAAACAAACATATTTTTTTTTTAACATTTATTATTTAAGGTGACAGAGCGCTTTACATGGCGATTGTCTGTTAATCATTTATTGTACATGCAGAACAGCTTGATTTTCCCATGTTAATAACATTAACATGCTATGCTTAAGATCTTTACTCTTCTGCTGTTATTCACAAGTATACACTTTATTCTGATAACATTATTTAAGTAAGCAAAGAAACAGCTGATTCTGCTAAACACTGTGCTACGTAACGCTTCTACTATTATTAACTTAAAATTTGTTGCATTAATAATTTATTTTGTTGTGAGCACTTACGAACTGTGCTCTTTCAATAACCTTTTCATGCTATACCCTTGTTGTTATTATTGTAACGTTTTCACACTCTGTCGATAACATTTGCCAGATAACAGACTCTGCCAAATATGCCATGTTTTCAACTCTTGTGAAATTAATAACTTTTCAGGGTATACAAAAAATTATGCAAATAAATATTAAAAAAATAATACTAGACTAGTATTATAGCCCAATTATGTTTTTTTATCTAAAAGAAATTAAAAATTAAATACATAGCTCCAATTTTTATCAATTGTTGGCTCTGGTTTTATATCTATCACAATCAAATATGATTTCGTTGTTAATGGCTTAGTTTTGGCTTATGAAAATTTGTGTAGGTTTAAGTGAATTTATAACAACAAACGTATGGTAAGAGTCAATAGCTCAGAAAGTAAATAATACGACTGAAAATTTATTTAAATCAATTCAAATAACTTAGTTACACATGAGTTTTATTATCAAGAGGCATATTTTGATTTGCAAGCATTTGCAATTGAATTCTGTGCGAAATTGACTACACAAAATTACCCGAGTCTATAAAAATCATGCAATTTCTATAATGGAATTCGAGTTGATGCAATCTCAGCAGTTTATCAATAAGGCACAGGATACGAGTATGCAGAAATATGATGGGCGTGCATATGAATAGGTGTAGGATGAATCTCATGCATAAATCGAATGCGAAATGTAGTCGAGTGACACACAATTCGAGGATGCGTAGTTATCTGTGGTAATGTCTGCGGATTAGATGACAGCAACGTCGGGATGAGGACGTGATGGAGATCGACATGATTGCACGTTGTTGCCATACAAAATAACTTTAGTAGAGAGTTCAAAGTCAGAAATGGCAGACAAATAGCGCCCCAGGGAGGAATAAAATGCAATGTGTTTGACATTTGAAGTGTTGTACAATAAAAACATTCCGAGTTCAGCTAACCTTTTGATATACTCGTACTCGCCAGGCGATTAAGACTGTGAAAATAGAAGAAATCGAAATATTCACTATCAGCCACATTTTATTTGGATTCCGTGGGAAATCGGGAAACGGAAAACCTGTCGAAAATGTCAACGTTTAAGACTGATTAGCATATCAAAGCAGAGACAACCACGCGACCTGCATATTGACATGTGTTTATTTATGCGGCTTACGACCAACCATGCGACATCCACAACAAAAACAGCAACCTGAATGATGCCCGCCCTCTCTCAGAGAAAAAAGGTTTGAATATTTTATGGCTCACATGCCGGTCTGTCTGCCAATTGAGCGATAAGACACTCTGCCCTTTTGGGGCTTGTCGTTTTGGGTTTGAATTTAAAAAAAGGCTTTTAAAGCCGTGCCTAAGCTGGCAATGAATAAGTCACTAATCGCTGTCGTCAACTTGGCCAACAGCAAACAAACACTCGTATTTTTGATCACATTTAAGAGATATCCCTGCTAGGTCAAAGCCACATTAGCCTATTTACAAAACAAACTTAACTGCCACTTGTACGTATACTTGAAACTTTCAACAACGAAACTACAGCTACGAATTTCAAGGATAAACTTTGTGAAGAAGTCGAAACAATTCTTCGTTATGATGAATCTTTACTTACATTAATACTATACATATACATTATGGACCTGTACTGAAACTTTGAATTCGTAAATTTAAAATTATTTGTATACTTTTATAAAAGCTCGTAAGCTAAAGTTCCAATTTTTTTAAATATTGTCCAATATCAGGTCTCTTAATTTTCTCTCTAGTTTGATTTAAAGCATTTAAACAGAAACAGAAACATTTAATAGAATTTCTAAATTATTTTGCATCCCAACATTTAATTTATTCTTGATATTGTAAAAGCTCTTCGAGATTTTCAAGTTAATAAACATACAAATAAACCAAAAAATTCTTTCCATCTACAGAAACAGCACTTGCGAAAATATAGAATTTGAAATGGTAAAATAATAAGTACAACATAACAATAACACGTCGAGCATATAATACACTGCAAAAAAAACATTAAATTTATAGTACTAACAAGAAAAATATTGAAGATTCAAAATAAATTTGTAATAAATAGTTTAATTAATTCCATAAATAATTACATAATTAAAATAAATTTTTATAAACAAAAGGTTTGTTCGCAAGGTAAGAAAGTATTTTTTTTTGTAGCTAAAACTTCCTCATCCAAATATACTGGATTTAAGATATATTCGCATATCTACTACCAAATGAATAACGAATATTATTTATTTTGAGCAATGTACGGGTAAATAAAAACAAATAAATAATGAAACCGAAAAAGATTAAATTGTGGGCCAACATTGTGGCCCGGAAAAAGTCAATAATGGAGAATTATATACTTATTTAAAGACTCCGTGAGTCATTCGGGGCAGCAACAATGCAAATGAATGAATGAATTTTTGGGCAATTGTTTTTCATGGAATAAAATAAAATTAAATGATATGATACCGGCATGTACTCGATATTTATAGCTATTTAAAGCCATGGGATCAACACACATGAAGCCCATCAATCCGATAAAACCGTATGAAAATTCCCCAGCTGTCAAGTAATCAAAAGTGTGGCAAAGCCCCAACAGACACACTCATCAAGTGACTTGTGAATCAGATTCAAACAAATGACAGTTTTGTATGCATTGATGAAAGCAAAGCTCAAAAGTATGAATAATCTTTGCCACAAATTCAAATGCGGAGATATAGAAGAAACATTTTCATAACTTACAATCGCACTTTGTTGTTGTTGTTGTTCTTGTGGCTTTTCAAATTGTTGTGTTGTTGCTGCCCTTGTTTATCGAGGCTCAACGGAGGGATAAACTGGCAACTGTAGCAGAAAAAGAAGCGAGGGCAACATTAAACTGCAGAAATGCGGGGTGAATTTATCATGCAGTGTCAGCAGCAGATTGATTTCAGAGCTAACGGGCAGACATAAAGCGGGAGATCTATGTACATACCAACTAAACCCACCGACCCACAGACAGATGATACAAAAGCAACCGGCATTATTTGCTTACTTTCACAGATTGTTTGGCTTTTTTTTTGTTTTCGCTGCTCGTTTTTTATCGTTGCTTTTTATGGAATTGCTTAGTAGCAGCCTCGTTTGTTGTTGTTCTCTTTGCTGTCATATATTTTATATTCTATTTGTTTGCCGCAACCTGTTGACGTTGGACGCGATTTGCCTTTTCCACACTGAAGGAAGCTAAATGATGTTGGACATAAATTTCAACAGTCTGTCGAGTTGAATTCTTCAAAACGTTGATTTCTATAAAAGAATTCTTTTTGTCAAGGTCAATTTAATAATTTAGGATTTTTAAATGTGCAAGTCTGTTTTTCATAATCCTTTCATAATTATAAATTTTATCATAACATGATTAAGACTTACATAGCAGTAGCTGTTAATACTGCTCGCTCTGTTAACCAACATAAGTTTGGTGTTGTTGCTGTTAAGAACTTCACAGAGTTGAAAAGTGTAGTTTACAATTTTTTTTTTTTTTTGTTACAATGCTTTAGATTGCAAACTTGAATGAAGGCTAACAATAATATCGATTTAGGACCATTATTCCAATATTTAGATTAAAAATTTGAATAAGGGCTTAAAATGAATATCGAAAGTTGAAAAATGTATCTCAACATAAATTTAACGGCACTCGAGCTAGAATAACTTTAACTGAGAAAATACAGCACAATATTCAAACCATTTTCACAAAATCGCATTTGGTTTTCCTTACCTTAAGTGTGTCTTAAATTTTCGTTTTCTTTTTGATTTTAACTCAAGTCGCATATTTGTTTTCTATGTTCTTTTCCAGCAAATTGGTCTGTACATACGACGTGAGGAGAAACCACTTTACACGCCCATTCTGACGCCCACTGCCAGTGAGGTAAGTGCTTCCAAGTCGAGTTTGTAGAGTATGTAGAGTACAATATGTATCTGTTGTCAAGCACCATCTCTGCACCAAGCGACCAACAGTCGTGGGTTCCTTCCATCTGACTGCCATTAGCTATCCAACCGTTTTCTGCTTGTCTTTGCCAAACTCAATTAATATTTGCACACATGTTTCTTATACTTTCAAACGAAAATGATGCAAACAACAACAACACAACATCAACAACAACAACGACACTTGTAAATATGTACACAATACAACAACACTCAAACTACACCCACGGACCCACACACTTGCACCCCGCACTTTTGTTTGTCTTTGTAAATGTTTGGGATCCCCTTGGGCTCGATTAGGCGCAACTACAGCGCCTAAAACAGCAGCCCACAGGTGGCGCCACTGCTGGCCAGCAGCTTCAGGCCGTGGCCGAAAATGTGGCCAGCACTGGTGAGGTGGCTGTCAACAGTGCCAACGACAGCCCGGGGAATCACCAGCAGCAGCAACAGCCAAAGAAGTTTCGCTCCCACAAGAACCGCCTGAAGGCCGAAGAGAAAGAGAAGGAGAGGGAGAAAGAGAAAGAGAAGGAGAAGTCTGGCATAGTCAATGGTAGTGCAATTAATGTCACACGTACCAATTCAAAATTAAAACCCGTCAAAGAGCGACGCCCAACGGCACTACCTACCGAGGCGCCCCACGTTGATGATGGCGCCCAACGTGTGCATTCCGACGAAGAAAGGGCAAACGATAATGACCAGGGAAAGGGGAAAAAACAGGCTATTCCTGTTGCTGATGGCGATGGTGATGGTGATGCTGTGGACGGCAAGTCAAAGCTCAGAGTGAATGTGAATGGCATAATTGATGAGAGCGGCGACAATGATGCGACGCCGTCGACAGCAACACCAACCACAAAGGCAAATGTGAAATTCTTCATTGGTCATACACAGGAACTAAATGGTGAACAACAGAACGATGACACTTTGTCCTGTCATAGCAACGATGCTAACAACAACAACAGCCACAATCATAACAAGTTCGCAAATGGCACATTACAACTGGAGCAACAAGGCTCTGAGTATGAGCACAAATGGCTGGAGTCGGCATCCCCATCATCCGTGCCAAAGGCGCCCGCAAAGAGCTACAGCAACGTGTCACTCAATTATTTGCGAAGGTCGAAAAGCACCATAGCCAACACTACAGAGCCAACAACACCACCCAGCGCCACCCAACGACGTCGAGTCTCCACCATGCCCGACATTTATATACCACCGCCCCCGCCGATGCCCGTGGAGCTGCTCAAGCCCGGGACTCCATTGCATTTGCGTAAGAAGCGAAGTGTGGAACGGCAAAGAGAACAAGAACAGCAGGAGCAGAAGAAGGAGCAGGAGCAGAAGCAGGAGACGCATCCAATAGATGCCACGCTGAGTGCGTCAAACAGTCAGGTATGTTATGAATTAAGCTCACATTCAATTCTCATACTCAGGGATGCTCCACAAATCACAAAACAACCCAAAAGCAACGCACTCGCCATTGTCGATATTATTAAAATTAGCTGCTTTCAGAAAAAACTCAAAAAATGTATATTTTTATTCATTTAAATTAAATTTAAATTAAATTTAATAAAATATGTAGAGTAAAAAACACTTTTAATGAATACACTGACTTCTAAATGTCTGCTGAGAGTCTTTCACTTTTCTCAACCCTTTTCTAAAGCGCCATCAAAGTGTATTTTCACAAGTTATTAACCTCCAGCAAATTGTTCCCTTTAACGATAAACATAAACAAAATTTTGGCTTCACATTTTAGCGGACAAACATTAGGATGTTGACCCGACCTGGACGTGGCATTAATTAAGCGTTCATTGCTAATTGAATAATCTGCACTATGCACAAGTCAACAGCAATAACAAACAAGCCCGTAAATGTTGCAAGCGTAACTAGTCGACTAGAAGATACCCTGTGCTTAGAATTGAATTTCGAATTCTTATATGATGTAGGTCGACAGTAAGAGGAACAGAGTAATATGATGTTTTTGATGAGATTAAAATTTTAAAAATCCTGAACAATTCCTGACTTGTCAAAGAATCTCAAGATCGGCTCGAATGCTATTATTTTATGATATTTATTATCAGTCTCAATTAATATCCAACGATAATAATATTTAGCTAAGCCAAAACTGCCCTATTTCCAGGGTATAGTGAATATAAAAGCGTCAGCTGAGTAAAAGTCTGCATATTATTTTGCAGGTAATTGTGGGGGAAAATCCTCTGGCACATCTCCCCTCTCGAGATTACTAATTACTGCTACTACAAATGAAATGTTAATTGTTTCGCAACAGACATGAACACTAACTTTCGGCCAACAAAACCAGGCAACAGATAAAACTCAACAGTTACCTCACTTCCCCTGTCTCTTTCTCTCACTTTCTCGCTCTTCCACTCTCCCTCTCTCGTTCTCTATAGTCCACTCTGCTTGGATGCAGCTGTTGCCAATGCTGGCACTTTTACAGTCTGACAACGTTGTTTACCTGTTCCCCCTCTTATTCTCTCTCTCCTTCTGTCCCTCTCTCTGCCAAATTGTAACTGTTGCTGAGACAGCGAATTGGCCAGGCCCACAACAGATATTTTGGCTGATGCTGCGACTTGTAAGTCGACGTGGCCAATGCTTAGTCCCATGCTTACTTCTGAGCCGCCTACGTGCAGCAACTGCTGCCTCGATAGTTCGGCCTAAAGTCCTCCCTCATCTCGCTCCCGTTACTCGGACGGGAAATGCTTAAAATGGCTGCGTTTCCACTGTGTAAATGGAGGTAAATATTTAATCAGAAGAGTCCGTAAAGTCCCGGGACTTATTCATGTCTGTGGCCAAGTGCATTGTTGTGCCTCGTAACTCTTTAATAAAGTCTAGTGGCAATTTCTACAGAAGTCTTAAAAAGGACTGTCAACTGAGACGTAGAGTTAAAACTGTGTGCAATCTTGGGTAAAACTCAGTTGAGCATTAATAAAAACATTGGCGAGTGGAAAAACAAAGAGGTAAATAACTTGATGTTTGATTTTACTTTGCTTTCATTAGGACGAGTTGGCCAAGTTGGAGGATGGCGAGCAGACCAGAAGCTCAACAACGAAGCTTCATCGCGTGGAAGGTGGCCTCATCTTTGTGAGACCGAATTTGCCCGTGCAGCAAAACATTGAAATCGAATTTAATGCAAAGGACGAAGCGTAAGTAAAGCTGAACAACAAGTCCCAAGGTGAAAACCCCTCACATGACCCACTTCTTCGTCGATTCATTAGCACACGCAATCTCATACTCAATGCCATTGAACACAATGATTTCCTCAATAATCTAATGGACAAGGAGCGCAAGGAGATGGTCATCAATGCGATGGCGCCAGCCAGCTACAAGAAGAACAGTTACATCATCAACGAGCACGACGAGGGCTCCGAGATCTACGTGTCCGCCGAAGGATACTACGATGTGATACAGGCGGGCAAACATGTGGGCAGCTTTGGACCCGCCACGGTCTTTGGAGAACTGGCAATTCTCTACAATGCACCGCGCAAGGCCACCATTAAGGGTAGGTTGTTGTAGAATCTTAAAATATTTTTGAATTTTCTTCACTGTTTCTGATCTGATTCAAGTTTTCTAAGATTTCCTACATGTGATACTCAAATTTGAAATTAGTTTCTATTATTTTGTTTATTTAAGTCCAAACAATAATTATAATTATCCCTGCCATGTCTATCTCAATGGAATTAAATATATCTAGTTAATTATTTATTGGCAAATTAAATATTAACTTAAAGTAACTTAAAATTAATTGAATTAGTAAAAGATAAAAGATATATACACAAATTAATAGCTTAAAAATTATCTACAATATTTTTAGCGGCAACTGATGCGCGAGTTTGGAAAATTGCACGCACAACATTCCGCGCCATTATGCAAATCTCAGGCTCCAAGGAGCGTGAGGAGAATTTGCAGTTTTTGCGCTCAGCTCCATTTCTGCAGGAGCTGGAAGAAAGTCTGCTCAACAAAGTTGTGGATCTGTTGCAAAGAGTAAGTAACGATGAAGTGCTATCCCAAAAACATTTAAAATATTTTTATAGCTAAATATAAAAATATATTTTATTTAATATTTAATTTAATATCGATATCAGTTTTTAAAAATTCGTATTTAATTGACGTATTTTGAATTTTCCCTTTCCCCAGAAATTCTATGAGACAGGCAGCTGCATTGTGCGTGAAGGGGAGGTGGGCAACGAGTTCTTCATCATTCGCGGCGGCACAGTGACCATCAAGAAGAAGGACGAGGCTGGACAGGAGCAGGTGGTGGCCAAGCGAAAGCGTGGCGACTATTTCGGGGAACAGGCGCTGATGAATGCGGATGTGCGACAAGCCAGCGTCTATGCGGATGCACCTGGCACCGAGGTGCTCAAACTGGAGAGAGAGTAAGGGGAGAACGAGATTCAGGACACAAGGAGATTAATTACGTTCCCTTCACATCCGCAGAGCCTTTATTAGCTACCTGGGCACCATCAAGCAGCTGAGCGAGAGACTGGACGAGCACGCCAATGTGAATGGACGCTCGAGCAATCGAAGTGCCGAGTTCGATAATGAATATTCGCATATTGCACTATCCGATTTGAAGAAGGTGGCAACCCTGGGGTCGGGGGCTTTCGGTCGCGTGGATCTGGTGACCTATAGCAGTCAGACGTTTGCTTTGAAAATAATCAAAAAGATCGAGGTGATCAAACAAGATCAAATTGAACACGTCTACAACGAGAAGAACGTGATGATAAAGTGCCGCGATTCTCCCTTCATCGTTCAGTAAGTATAACAGATGCAGATACAATCTGAGCCTGAATGCATTTCTAGATATTAATTTGTATCTTTTATCTGCCATCAAGACTTTATCGCACTTATCGGAATGAGAAATATGTGTACTTTCTGATGGAGGCCTGCATGGGCGGCGATGTCTGGACTGTGATGTCGAAGCGGCAATATTTCGATGATAAGACTGCCAAGTTCATAGCTGGCTGCGTTGTGGAAGCCTTTGACTTTCTGCATGCCCATCACTTCATCTACAGGGACCTGAAGCCGGAGAATTTGATGCTCACCAGCGACGGTTACTGCAAGTTGGTAGGTTTGGGTTTATCAATTCATGTATTTTATTTTTTAAATTCCATTAAATTAATTGACTAGTCAGTAATTGTATTTCAAATAGACAAGTTTTTATATTTTCTATTCTTATCAATCAATGTTTGCTTTTATGTAATTTTAAATTTCTTTCTTTAATAAAACTATCTACTTTCCTGATAATTTTATTAGTTTGTAATTGGTTTACCCTTCTTTTCTTTCACAGGTGGACTTTGGCTTTGCCAAGTATGTGCGTCCCAATGAGAAGACGAACACATTTGCCGGCACTCCAGAGTATGTGGCACCCGAGATCATTCTGGATCGCGGACATGATCGTGCTGTGGACTATTGGGCATTGGGCATCTTGATTTACGAGTTGCTGGTGGGCAAAACTCCGTTCAGGGGCATCAATCAAATCAAGATTTATCAGAACATACTCAGCGGCATCGACGTCATTCACATGCCCTCCCGGATACCCAAATTCGCACAGCATTTGATTCGACATCTTTGCAAGCAGCTGCCCGCTGAGAGATTGGGCTATCAGAGGAAGGGAATTGCGGATATAAAGCGACACAGTTGGTTCGATAGCATAGACTGGACGAGGCTCAAGAAGAAGCAGCTGCCATCGCCCATCAAGCGATCGCTGAAGAGCTTGACAGATGTCCAATACTTCATCCATCTTGGTGGGGACAACGACTATGAGCCGCCAGAGGAATTAAGCGGTTGGGATAAGGACTTTTGAGATACAGATATTTCTACAACTAAGTAAATAAAGAGCCTAATTAATTAGTTATGTAAGTAGTTGCCGGGCGAATAACACGAGTGTCATAAGTTGTAAATAAATTGATATTACAATTGGTTAAACTTTCAACTTTGTTTTGTCTTTTGACGCCCAACTTTGTTTCACAGTCAATCATCAGCTTATTAGTTTGTGCCACTTCAATCATTAGCGCAAACTTGTTTTTGTTGTTATCAACACACACAGATACACACTTGAAAACTTGGCCCAGCAGAATAAATGAACATTTTCAATTAAGAACAGTGCATGGAAAGTGCTCCGAAAATGACAGAATTCGAGTTTATTACGAGTTTATTCGTACATTTGCCACAGGTTGCTTTAAGATAGCTTCGTAACTGTATCCTTGAAGTACTTGAGGACTGACTTTGTCTTTCGTTAGCCAACTCGTTAACTATGCAACTGTCATGGCTTGTTCATTGTCTGAGTTGTCTTGCAGTTTGCATGAACAAAGCTGTCGTCATCATTATCAGACCGAGACTCATTATTACCCACATGCCGTTGACATTCATTTGTATCTGGTAGATGCATCTTCCTCTACTTCTAAAAGGCACATCGAATATAATTGCATTGTGCGGCAGCCACCGCACAATCGCAATGCCTTCCTGCAACATAAAGGGGCATGTCTCGGCTATGGAAATGACACAAACTTTATTGTTTCTGAATAAAATACTCATACAGCAAGTCTTCTTCTTCTTCACAGGTAGCTCTAGCATGTATGAGTATGAGTATGTATATGTGTGATTGTGTGTGTGTGCGTGCTCGCTTGTTGAGCAAATATGAAACGGAGTCAAGTGCAATTATGTGAACTTAATGTCTCCATTCATGAGTCTAGAGCCTTGTCTATGTCTACTTGAATCAATTTATGAGCCAGCAGATGTTCAACGAGCTTAACAACTAGATTAAAGTTAAGTTAAGAAGCAATTTTATAAACAAAGTTAAGCATAGAATTTACAGCCAGGCAAAAGTTAAATAAATATTAAATAAATAAATATTACATTTTTATTATAACTAGTCTTTTAGTTCATATATTTAAACGAAAAATCCACATTTTTTTTTTGTAAATTATTTCTAAATTATTAAAATCTAAATCAAGAATAACATTTTAACAAAGCAAAGAAATATGAGAATTTATTAATAAACATAAACTAATTTATTAAAATTTTGAAACTAGTTTATAATTAAAGTCAACAAAGACAAAGATATCTTTTCAACAATTTGGCTTTTATTATGTCCGAATCATAAGCATCGGTGGTTCAGTGGTAGAATGCTCGCCTGCCACGCGGGCGGCCCGGGTTCGATTCCCGGCCGATGCATCTGAATTTTTTATATTTTTAAATTGGAAAAATACTTTATGTTTTTGCTAAGACTATTAGCAGATGGTTAAATTTGTTTCAAGCATCAGAACATATTAAAAATATCAATAGGATTGAAAGGAAATGAAAGCAATACACATTCAATCGGCTTAAATGTAATCGGTCAAACTGAACGCAACTTGCAACTTGGTTGACTTTGGCAAACTACGACAAAAACAGAGAAGCAAACAAATAGGACTGAGGAAAAGCGGAAAAATGTTAAGGAAAATAAACGGTAAATGTTGAAAACACAAGCCGACGATGCAGGAAAAGTCCCACAAACAATAATAAATGATAATTGATAATAACATTTTGCTACCTTCCTTCCGCTGTCAACAGAAGCAGAAATAGACGCAGCTTCAGATGGAGCAGAAGGTGGGGAATAAAGCAAATAAAAGTAAGTAAGTATGTAAAGGAAATCAATAAAAATGATGGCGACAACATTTGGCCACAATTTCAATTTTGTGGCAGCCAAGCAAAACGGAGGAGCATTTCAACAATTTCCGGACCGGCCCGGCTCGGCCCAGCCCCTTCCCTCCCGTCCGCCGTCTGACAGGGCCAAAGTGAAAATTTTCATTTTCGCAACTGTCGCAAATGATTTCTATACATTTTCTTAGACACCTTAGACAACGCCTTTCACAATTTCTATGCGAGTGCACAACGCGACGACAAAGTTGGACGAAATGTCATCATTTCCGTTGGGGAAACTGTGTTCGCTCAAGCGTCAACTACGAGGACGAGGACGAGGCTGAGGACATCGTCAAGGAAACGTCGAGGATCCGTCGACGGGTTATCAGCGCACACCGGGAAAGTAAAAGGGTTAACTAAGAGAAACCATGCAAATCCCCTTTTATTTGCCCAAAAAACTTGTGATGTAAAAAGCCTCAAACAAACAAAAAAAAATCACCAAAGAAAAATATATATTTTGTCGAATCAAAAACGCAGGTCGCAGTGAGAGGCAATTTCAGTCAGGAGCCTCTCACGATTCCCAAACGAAGCGTGAAATTGTTAAATGAGTGCGAACGTCTACGGGGGGTTTGTCTTTCTTTCCATTTGTGTTAAATTATTGATTAAGAAACTTTTTCGACATGCACGTTTGGCCGACTTCTTTTTTGGCCAGATATTCCTCAATTCAATTGAATAGAATTGAGTTGTGTGTGCTCCAAACTTGCCTCTTATCGAATTGAATGCCAATTCAGTCACGAAGTGTCCAGTGCTTTTTTGGCTGCAAACAAATACTGTTAGGAAATTGTGAAAACTCTTGGAATTCTAATCAAATAAAGACCCTAAAATTTACATTTATTAGACGAACTTTGAAGAAATTCTTTAATTTATATGACCAGTTAGATTTTTACAGTCTTAATCTATTTTTTGGCAGTTGGCCACAATTTATAATAATCTTTCAAAAACATACTGTCGGATTCAGCAGCAGCCTAATCCGTTTCTATCGATATAACTATCGGGACAGTATGAACTAGATGAGCAGGCTTGTCGTGTACTGGTTCCAGTTGCATTGCATTGCATACACATACGCATACATATACACTAGCATTTTTTTCCCGCGTTTATTGCATTGTACATATCTTCTCGTTGTTGATCTGGCGAAGCTAATTGTAAAAGGCCACAGCCGCATATTATTAACCAAATCTTGCCAAAAATAAAACGTTGTTGTCGAAACCCAAGTTGTACTGATTCTTGGTAAATAGTATCCGCGTACAATTGTCAAAAAACATTGGCAATTCAACATTTGGAGGCCCCGGCGAGATTGGCTAAATAATTGTGCTAATTCAATTGTGCAGTGAAGTTCGGTGTTCGCTGAAAACAAAATCATACATACATAAGTGCGTGTGTGTGTTGCAAAGCAACAGTTTCATATTGTCATACTTTGTGTCTTATTGGGAAAGGCACCGCAAGTAGACTCTCGCTCGTTGTTGTTGTTGCCATTCTCAGCCTTCTTATATACATACGCTTGTACATAAGCGGCTGTGCGGTTACTGACTTTTGTTGTTGCTTGCATTTCTTTCGCCGTTGCATTGTTGCCAAGCGCCATCATGGCAAACACAAACGCTGATGATACGCGAATTGCAGACAGGGTGACCTTTTTCAAACGCAAAGTGTCTGCATTGTTTGAGCGCGCTAAAAATCTCGAAAGTGATTTATCAACAAACAAGCTTAATGATCTAGACCCTGTCGAGCTAGAAGTGCATTTATTACGTATTGAGCAAACTAAATCTACCTTTAACGGCGCGCATAATTCGCTAGAAGAACTCGACTTCGACGAAATTGGCAGCAAGGTGCGCGATGACTTTGACGATTTAATGGCTAAGCTCGAGGCTCGTGTGCGCGTAATTATTCAAAAACATCAGTCAAATGCCCCGCCACATTCGACATTTGGGCGCTATGATGACACTCTTAATCAAACCGTGATAGTGGCTAATAGATCGCGTTTGCCCGAGCTCAAGCTGCCTACATTCTCCGATGGCTATACGGAATATGCCAATTTCTACGCAATGTTTGAGTCTGTCGTCGACAAGGATCCCGAATTGACCAACATTGAGAAGCTGCAGCATCTTCGCTCATGTCTGTCTGGCCCTGCGTTGGATGCGGTTAGATCGTTAGATTTTATCGGTGCCAATTATCGTGTGGCTCTCGATATTCTTAATAAACGCTTTAGTAACAAACGTATTGTTTTCCAGGCACACATAAAGGAGATTCTTGGGCTCAAGAGGGTAGACAACGAGTCTGCGGCACAACTTCGGCAATTCTCTGACAAGGTCAACTCGCATATGCGTGCGTTAAAGACATTGGGCAATTCGGATCAGATTTCAGGATGTTTTATTGTGCAAACACTCCTTCAGAAATTGGACGTGAAAACCCAAAAGAAGTGGGATGACGCCTGCTCCTCGGACAAGGTGCCGACAGCTGATGAGTTCTTTGAGTTTTTGGAAAGGCGATGCCAGAAGCTGGACAGCGTACAGTATTCGACGTCAGCAAATTCTCATATGGGCAAATCTAACCAAAATGCTAACCCAAGAAAGGCGTTTGTGGCCGAGACTAGCCAAGGTGGATGTGGTTTCTGTGATGAGCGCGGCCACGGAATCTATTCATGCAGTAGATTTGCAAATTTGTCTCCATCTCTGCGCCATAAGGAGGTGAAAAAACTGGCTTTATGTTTCAACTGCCTTAAGAAAGGGCATCAAACTCGTTCATGTAGCAGCAGTCATTGTCGCACCTGTGGAGGAAAGCACCACAGCCTGCTGCATTTTGCTACCTCTTCTGATTCTCAGGCATTAGGACCAGCAAACACATCGTCTGCCGCCAGTATGCCCTCGTCGACTACAGCTCACTCTGCTACCTCTCTTGCTGCCCAAGGTCTTCAGTCTGGTGTCGTGCTTTTGGCCACCGCAGTGGTCATGGTGAGAAATAGCGCTGGCTCTTTGGTTCCGTGCAGAGCGTTACTGGACTCTGGTTCCCAGCTGCACATGGTAACTTCTCGTTTCGCACAGAGGCTGCATTTAAAGAAAACCAGATCTTCGGCCGTCGTCACGGGTCTCGGAGACACGAACGTTTGCACTGACGGATCAGCTGTAAAAATTCAGATGAAGTCGTCAACGTCAGAGTATTCAGCCACATTTGACGCCCTTGTGGCCCCAACTATTACCGACAGTCAGCCTAGCTTCGCAATCGACACGTCGGATTGGAAGATTCCCTCCAACATTACACTGGCTGATCCAGCGTTCAACAAGCCACAGCGAGTGGATCTTTTAATTGGAGCGAGCCTTTTCTATGAGCTGCTATCTGTTGGGCAAATCATGCTGTTGCCAGGATTGCCGCTGCTTCAAAAGACGCGACTTGGCTGGGTCGTGACTGGAGGTTTTGAAGCATCGTAGCACTTCGTTGTTGTCTACTGGCAGCGCTCTTATCAGCGAGGCTGCTCAGCTGGACTTCAGGTTGGATGACTTGGTTCGACGTTTTTGGGAAATTGAGAGTTTGGAAGAGCCCGTGGTAAAGGCCAGCAAGGAAGAATTGGAATGCGAGCAACACTTTGCAAAAAACTTTTCTCGGTTGCCGTCTGGCGAATATATGGTTCGGTTGCCTCTGAAGCACAGTGCAGAGCTTCTAGGCGACTCCTATGACCAGGCATATCGTCGTTTCCTCAGCATTGAACGTAAATTGGGCCGTCATGCGCATCTAAAGGAGCAGTATTCAGCATTCATCAAAGAGTTTCTGGATCTGAACCACATGTCGCAAGTTGCTCCTGAGTCCATAGATTGCTGCAAGTATTTTCTTCCTCACCATTGCGTCTTGAAGGAGGACAGCACCACAACAAAGTTGCGTGTGGTGTTTGATGGCTCTGCGTCGACCGATTCAGGATACTCTCTTAACGACGTGTTGATGGCCGGCCCAATCATACAGCCAAAGCTGCTTCATATTTTGATTCGCTTTCGCACATATCCTGTAGCGCTAACAGCTGACATTTGTAAGATGTACCGCTGTGTTCGAGTTGCCATGCCTGATAGCTTTTATCAATGCATCCTGTGGAGAGATTCGCCTGAGGAGGGCATAAAGGTATTCAAATTGGATACGGTGACATATGGAACCAAATCTGCATCATTTCAATCAGTACGCGCAATGCACCAGTTGGCCATTGATGAGCGTGATGCTTATCCAATTGGTTCAAAGGCCCTACAACAGGAGTTCTACGTTGACGATTTTATCTCCGGAGCAAACTCAGTGGCAGAAGCCAGGCAAAAGATGGATCAGACTTGCGCGATATTGGCCCGTGGCCAGTTCAAGCTTCGCAAATGGTGTTCGAGTCACGAGAAGGTCCTTGATGGAGTAGCTGCTGAAAACAGAGAACAGTTTTTGAAGTTCGATGATGGAAGCGACGTCACCAAAGCCCTTGGTCTTGTATGGGACCCTGCAGTTGATACGCTTTTGTTTTCTTTTTCTGTTTTAGACTCTAGAGTGAAGCCGTCGAGACGCTCAGTTCTGTCTATTGTTGCCCGATTTTATGACCCGCTTGGACTATTAGGCCCAGTCATAACTAAAGCAAAGATTTTTCTTCAGCAGCTCTGCAAGGATCAACTGACTTGGGATGAAAGTTTGCCTCTAGCACGTGACACGGCATGGAAGGAGTTATGCAGTAGTTTCCAGAACATTCCACACGTCTCGTTTCCCAGAGTGGTGCTCATCGCAGATGCTGAGGTGGAGATTCATGGATTTTGCGATGCCAGTTTGGAGGCTTATGGAGCTTGCGTCTACGTGGTCACCAGAGGTCAGACTGTCACAAGTAGACTCCTGTGCTCCAAGTCGCGAGTTGCGCCTTTGAAGACGTTGTCCGTTCCGAAGTTGGAACTTTGTGGAGCGAAGCTATTGGCAAGCCTGATGTATGAGATCAAGCGTACCGGAATCTTCTGCAGCCAGTTTTATTGCTGGTGCGATTCGTCAGTGGTTCTATCCTGGATTCGAGATGAGCCCTTCAAATTTAATGTTTTCGTTGCGAACAGAGTGTCTGCAATACAGGAGTTGACCCTCGGCATGCAATGGCATCATGTCCCAACCGATAGGAATCCAGCTGACATCCTCTCTAGGGGCGCATTTCCAGAAGTGTTGGCACAATCCGATCTCTGGTTCCATGGCCCGCCATATCTTGTGGATGATCGTCCAAGCTGGCCTGCGCCCTGCATTCCCGAAAAGCCTACAATTGAATTGAGGAAGAGCGCACTCATCGTGACATCTCCACATGCAGACCTCACTCTTGGATGTAAGCACACAAATTCATTTGGATCCATGCAGCGCACATTTGGCTATGTCTACAAATTCATCAAGCGAATAAGGAATCCTGTATTAACTGTCTTGGATATTCATCATGGCACTCGCATTCTTCTGCGTCTTGTGCAAATGACGAACCTTTGGGACGACATGAAAGAGATCCGGTCTCACGGGAATGTGAGAAAGTCAAGCTCCATCGCTGCTTTGGCTCCCTTTTTGGATGAGTGTGGACTGCTTCGTGTTGGTGGACGGCTTTGCAATTCGTCTTTGGATTATGATGGCCAGCATCCCATTATTCTGCCTCAGCGTCATGCAATCACGCAAGCGCTCATCGTACAGTGTCATCAAAGGAATCTTCACACCGGACCCCGTGCACTTCTGGCCAAGATTCGACTTCAGTATTGGCCAATTGGCGGATTAAGAACGGTGACCAAGGCTATAAGAGGATGTGTGACGTGTTTCCGAGCGAGGCCAAGCTTTGTGGAACCAATGATGGCAAGTCTTCCAAAAGAGCGTCTGGAAGCGGTTCGAGCGTTTACGGTCACTGGAGTCGACTATTGTGGGCCATTTTTCTATAAGTCGGAGGTTCGAACGCGAGCGCCCCTGAAATGCTATGTCAGCGTATTTATCTGCTTCACAAGCAAGGCAGTGCACCTGGAGCTGGTTAAGGATCTATCGACGGCGGCGTTTCTGAGCGCGTTAAAACGTTTCATTGCTACTCGCGGGAAGCCAAGTCAGATGTGGTCCGACAATGCAACGAATTTTGTTGGGGCCAAGAACGAGTTGCTGGAGCTTAAAACGTTGATGCTAAGCGACTCCCACCTGAAAGCTGTGCAGCAGTTTTGCCTCGCCGATGACATCGATTGGAAGTTCATTCCTCCTCGCTCTCCGCACTTTGGTGGATTATGGGAGGCGGCTGTGAAGTTGGCCAAGCACCATTTTTATCGCTCTGTTTGCCGCTCGGTGTTGCACTTTGATGAACTGCGCACCCTCGTCTGCCAAATCTGTGCAGTTGTTAATTCTCGCCCATTACTTGCAATTTCAGAGAACCCAGCAGATCTAGACGTCCTGACTCCTGCGCATTTGCTGTTCGGTGGTCCCCCAAGTTGTATCATCGAGCCTGATCTGACCAAGCTGAACTACAATCGACTAGATGGATGGCAGCGTGTGTCGCAGTTGCAACAGATGTTCTGGGCACGGTGGCGTGAAGAATACTTGACTCTTCTGCAGCAGCGATCTAAATGGCGCTCTCCAACGCAATCGTTGTGCGTTAATGACATGGTACTGGTGAAGGACGAAAACCTGCCTCCCATGCGCTGGCCGCTTGGCAGGGTATTGCATCTGGTCCCTGGCAAGGATGGAGTCGCCCGTGTGGCTGATCTGAATACAGCATCTGGTGTCATCAGAAGGGCAGTGAACAAGCTGTGCCTGTTGCCTCTAAAGGACTCTGTTGAAAGACAGGCTTCCAACGGGGGGAGTATGTCGGATTCAGCAGCAGCCTAATCCGTTTCTATCGATATAACTATCGGGACAGTATGAACTAGATGAGCAGGCTTGTCGTGTACTGGTTCCAGTTGCATTGCATTGCATACACATACGCATACATATACACTAGCATTTTTTTCCCGCGTTTATTGCATTGTACATATCTTCTCGTTGTTGATCTGGCGAAGCTAATTGTAAAAGGCCACAGCCGCATATTATTAACCAAATCTTGCCAAAAATAAAACGTTGTTGTCGAAACCCAAGTTGTACTGATTCTTGGTAAATAGTATCCGCGTACAATTGTCAAAAAACATTGGCAATTCAACACATACTCAGCTTTAGTTTTGGATAATCTCTTACAATGGAATTAACATAAAGTAAAGTTTTTAAAATAAACATTTATTAGATAACTTTTAAATTATAAAATACTTCAGGATTTTAAGAAAACTCTCTTTAGTTAAATTTCTATAAATAGATACATAGTTAAAACTACTATTAAAATCTACTATCAAAACTACTATTAATCTTCTAAAAACAATTTAACCATTAGTTTCGCATATGTATCTTTAACACCTGTTAAGCTTATGCTTTACTACGTATACGCAACATTGCGTTCAAAATGAAGTGAAGTTATCTTTCAGCTTTGTTGTGACAGAACATCATTAGACATTAAGTACATTAGCATGTTTCATCAGTGCAAACCGAACCCATTTGAAGCATTTCAGACTCCTTTGAAAGTCTCAATCAATATTCGACTTTTACATTTGCCATTGCCAATACAAAAGTCATTCTACAATTGTGTGTGTTTTGAGAATCTTTTGCGACAAACTAGCAAAGCAAGACTAACAAGCAATTTACAACTTGTGTATGTGCCAAAGGACTACAAAACGAAGGCAAAAAGGAAAGCTTTTTTAAACTTGGCCACAACTCTTGGCCAAACTATGAACAGTATAGGCCTAATGTATGCAGCCCTAGTTGAAAGTGGTTCAACAACTTGAGCGAATGCAAATTTTAAGCTAAAGTTAAAGGACTTGGCAACATAACAAAACATAATGTACACACAATCTGATTTTGGGTCCTATGAACAAAGTGTAAACCCTAATCAATGGGACTATTGTTTACTTACACATTTATCACATCAGCAAACCCAACAAAAACTATGCATAAATATATATTTTATTCTTCGTTTTAAGCCCGGACTATTCATTGATTCTATAAATTCGTGCTTATTATATAGGTTTATCTACAGATATGACAGGCAATTTGTTATCGCCAATCCCAGACTCCAAACAGACGAAAAGCTATGTTTATGAACAAATATGGAAAATTTGGGTCAAGTTATAAAAACAATAAATAACACTACAATATTTAAATTAAAGTTCAATTTGTGTGAGTGTGCAAATATTTTGCAAAAGAAGTGAGGTGGCAAACAAGAAACTGTTTACGGAAGTTTGAGTTTAAAAAAGCTTAAAATTTTAACAGAATTATGTATCTATTTTTTCTGAATTTAATTGACTAGCAATTCAGCATGAGATGCAGAAACAATCGGATCTAAATTGAAAAGGTTGTTATAACATTATAATGATGTACAAATTAATTAAATGCAATAAATAAACAAATTAATAAGCTAATTTCAATTTTTGTATTTCATCTGTAGAAAATATAAAAAGCAAACACCTGACTTATTTAAAACATTTGAATAAGAAACTTTAGCTCGACAAACCCTCAATTTAGACGAAATCATTTGAATCATTCGAGCAAATAACATAGTTTCATAAAGTGGACATCTATCAGTTTGAGAATAACTTGCCAATTGGCACTTATGTACATGCAGAGTGCACTAAAACATCGACTAAAATCCTTTTCAACTGCATTCAAATCACAAAAACAAATCATCATGGGCCACGCCCACATGAACGCCTACAAATGCTGATGATGCGTTGAACATTTACAGGCAAGAATACACAAAAGTTCCGCCCTGGGTGCAATTTGAAATTTGGGCATTCAATAGCGATTTACACAAAAGGCCACAGCACACACACGTACACACTCACTCACATGCAAACTCACACACACATAGACGACACTCAGGGGTGCATATGCACGTACGATTCAAGCAAATAAGCTTTAAAATTTCACCATTAACTGGCGCCCAATGTTTACAAATGGCAATCGACAAGCAAAAAGCAATGCAAAGTTGTTCTCATTGTTTTCATTGGTTTGGTTTGTTGTTGTTGTTGTTGCTGTTATCGGTATTGGCCTGATTTGAAATGTGCGTTTAGCAGCAGCAAGGACAACAACAATCGATTGTCCTTTAGACTCGAACTGGAGGCTCCACTCGATTTCAATCTAATCAGCTTCGTTCGAAAAGAAGCTGTTAACAATATTGTCAACTCTGTGTCCAGTTTGAGAGAACAAGAGATTTTAGCTAGTTTATTTTTATGTTGAGAAAAGTTAAATTTGCATATATTTTTTTTTTTTGTGTTTTGTGCCAGGTTGTGTCCTTTTTGTGGTTGTTGTCCTTTCTGTTCATTTTGTGGGCGAGCCTCAGCGACACTTGCCACATAAACACTTTGGTGCTGAACACTATGAATAATTAATGAGTTTTGTGTTGTCGTTGCCGTTGTCGTTGCCGTTTCTCGGCCAAGTTGTTGTTGCCGTTGTCGAGAACTTTTAAACAGCCGACCAACAATTGTTGTTTGTTTGCTTTTGCGGTGCATGCTTTTAGACCCGGCTCGGACAATAGGCTCATGCAATATTTGTGAGGCGTTTAAGACGCACAAAAAGTCCTTTTCTCAAAATTGACAATTCCAGAAGCAAATTAAAGATTATACATATTACCATAAAATCTTTTTTGCAATTGTAAAAACAAATTAAGTTTATGGAATAGGAAATGTTACGAATATGCTTTTATTTCCTATTTTTCTGGGTACATAAAATTATATTATAATATATAATATTTTTGCAAATTTCTAAAACGAAATGGGAGCAAATCTATTTATATATATCTGTGCAGAAAAGAGCATCATTTATTATCATAATAATTGAAATTCATACCAATGATTGCATTAAAATTAGATTTTATATTTGAGTTTATTGGAATTATTTGATATTATTTGATTCAAGTGGATGCCCACATCAAATGCCTTTCAAAGGATACATATAATGGACATACACGCAGTGAAATAACATTACCACATCCTTTACACACTCCTCCAAATCAAATTATGTTATTTTCATGAGCCGCCCGAAAGTATGCAAATATTTGTTATGAACAAACATATGAGTCGCCCACTAAGACTCAACGTCTTCAGCCACCTCAATCAACAACAATAACAACAACAATAACAACAACAACAACAAGAACGACAACAAGTTCTATACGCTGACTGGCAGGCAAAAAAGGTCGTTAGATTGTTAACAAGTTCATAAAAAGACGTTGAGGCACACATACACACACACACACCCATTCATACTCTCGCATGGGACAATTATAGTAGCAGGAAGAGGGAGGTACTTCTTTCTGCCTGTCTAAATACACTACACGACGCGACTGCTGCGTATTTGCAGAGCACTTTTTCCATTCAGCCTCTGCCGCAGTCGCTGCTACGTCGACGTCGACTGCGAAGAGCAGCCAAATGCAAACAGCACAAAAGTATGCTACGAAAATAAAAGACAGGGAGCACCGTGGGTGATTTGGCTGATTTTGCCCAAAGAAGTCAATAAATAAAATAAAAGGGAAATGCATACCAAGGTATTTAATTATATTTATTATTATTAAATATTTTTTTAATTATAAATTTAGTCATATTATTGTATTTACTATATTTATAATTTTATTTTTTCTGTACCCACGTATTTAATAAGAAAAATAATACGGTTTCGACTTAGTTTTTCTCTCCACTAGTTGTGCTAGATAAAAAAAATCAACCACTGTGGGATGAAGTGAGCAGAACTTAACCAGGGATGGCAAATGCTACGACTGCTGCTGCGGTTGTTGTTTGCACCAGGCCATTGATGTTTATTATTGCAAGTGTATGTATGTATATGTTGGTGCATGCTTTGCTCGAAGGGGCGTGGCTGGCCTTTAGGCAAAGCTTTGGTAGGCATATGCTAAACAAAGTTAAAGCATATTCAACAACAACGAAGGAATCGAAACATAAAAGCAGCGACCAGATAAATCCGGTTTAATGCAATGCGAAATGTACAAATGTTGCTTGTTTTGTAAGCCTTATTTAATGCATAGTTGGACAACAATAATGGCAACAACAGCTGCTTATGCGGCGACAACAATTAAAAGCAATTTGCAACCGCAGCGAAAATCGCTTTAATTTTATTGCCACCGCTTTGTGTTTGTGTGTGTGGGTGTGTTAATGTGTACGTGAGTATGCATATGCGTGTCTATTCTTTTTTATATTTTTTTTTAAGCAATACAACGCATTTGATATATGTATGTTATGTATGCTTGCCCAATATAATTAAACTGCAATAAGGCTGACATTATTAATTATATTCATTTAAGTTTTTTTTCCATCTTGCTGGATATTGATTATCTCTGCATATTTGATCAATTTTATTTTAATAGATTCACTTTTTTTCCTTCAACTTTATTAGGCCAATTTCATGATTAATTTACATATTATAAAATATTTTGTAATTAAAAAGCCATTATTGGCATTAAGCAAAAGCAATCAAGTATAAAAATTAATATTTTTTTTATAATTTAAGAGAAAAATGTTAAATGACAGTTATTAAATTAATATATACTTTTTATCGTAGTAGACATTTGGGGTCTGATTTAATTTAATTTTATTTTAGAAGATATTTTAGGTGTGCTGCAAAAATTAAATGTTAATACCCAGAGTATATTTATACCAACTAGGCAAGTTTAAAGAACTGGAATTTAATAATGTGTTAGGTAAAATTGAATTGCGTTTAAGGTTCAAGCCTTGGGTGTATTTCTTTTTACAGCAGACAATGTTCAAAAACTCTTTCATTCAATTCATAAATTGTTTATTTATTAAATTAAATAGACTCAAACGAAAACGAGAACACCTTATTCATAAGTTATGTATGCGAATTTCATAATTTTAGCAAAAACTCACCGTCAATCATATTGGGAGACGAGGTGAAGCGGAGGGACGTCTGCAATTAGAAAATAGAAAGTTTTAATTAAATAGGAAAATATTTATGCAGCATTTATGCAAATAAAATGGAAAAAGTCGGAAAAAGAATGAAACAGAAGCGAAATATGCGAAATTTGCGACCCGAAATTGCTGTAAAATATTAAACAATTAAGTGGAACGCAATGTTGCCGCACAAGTGTTAATAATTGAAATACACGTAAAAGGAGCCAACAAATGGGCAAACAAAAGTTTTTGCCTGCGGCCAATTAATAATAAATAGCGCGGAGAACCAAAAGCTGGAAATCAAAGCCTGATAGACAGTCTGGGAGCAAGAGAAAGACGTCGGCAAAGGCAGCTGCCAACTAATGACGCGCTCCATTTGGGCCAAGTGCTCGTGTTTGGGCCGTGGCAGCCCCACGTGCAACAACAAATTAGCGCCGCAAAACTTTGGTCAACCCAAAAGTCAAAAGCCCGCAACAAAAACAAACATTATAAAGGTGCAAAGTAGAATGCCTGAGGAAAAGTTTCAGCAAAAGTACCAAAGGATCCTTCAGTGCTTCCTTGAATTCGTTGCGGAAAGCTTAGCGCTTGATTGAGCGCATCCAAATTTGTGGTAGCACTTGCCAGTTAACGTGTTTATGTATGGCCAGGAGTAGCTGCCTCTGCCTCGTTGCCACGTTTTTCGTCGCGTCACGGACTGATTGATAAGGCTAAGGTAAAATTTGACCCAAGCACCGACAAGGTCAGCGGCAATTTTGCTGTGGCAAATTATGAATGAGCCACGGTATTTACCCTTCGAATTTTTTGTTTCTTTGAGTACGGTCTTATTTTTAAATTAAATCAAGTTGCCCGAACGTTTGGCCAATGAATTAAGGCTACTTGAGCCTAATTGTATTACCTAATTATTCCTCAGGAAATTGGGCAACAAATGAACTTAAGCCAATTAATTGGGCTTCATATTGTGCTGACTTTAATCAACAAAAGACTGAACAAGATAAAAAAGAGCTAAATACAAGTTTAATTTTTATTTAAGCAAAAGGATCCATAAAAAGTCTCTTCAATCAAACGTTTTCCAACAACCAGTGAGAAATGCAATAGCAGTGAGGTATACTTATTTCTATTTCAAAATCAATTTTCAGCAGACCTCATTGTTATATATTATGCAAGAAATTGAAAGGAAAAAAATAACCCAGGAGAAGCTAATAAATCAAAATGCGCAGCCTGTTTTGGTAATAACCAAAGGCAGAGCCAATTTACGCTCTGGCAAAATAAATATATATAAATAAATAAACATAAAACTGCGAAATAATATTAAAGAGCAGACAAAGGGCCAACATTGAGTTCGGTTGCAGGATTAGACAAGGCAGGGCCAAGACAACAACAGATTCTCTTTGCTGTTGGCAAATCAAAACTCATGCCTGACACGCATCAAAAGTGAGACCTGATAGACAGGAGAATTTGTTTTACAGTACACTGATAAAAACAGTTCCACAATTAAGATTTGTCTCACAAAACATCCAGATTGTAGAACCACTTATTATTGTTTTTTTTAGTTATACCCTTAAAGTTGAATTATTTTTGAAATAAAATATATATGACAAATTTGCTGGTTTTTAGCAACCGGTCTTGTTTATTAGTGTATTTGTTGCATACCTTGAGGCACTATTGGATGTATCCTTGATTGATTTTCATATTGTTGAGAGTCGTTGCCTTTGATGATGGTGAAAGGCGCAACTCAAATACACGACAATCATATCCAATTCAAGCCGCAAGTCCAATGAAAATTGCTTAATCTACCGTGAATATTTGGAGAAATTCGATGCTGTCTGTTTTCTGCCTTCAGTTGCGTAATTAAATTTTCTAATTGAGTTGCTGCCAACATCATGAAATGTATACAGAATTGACTATGGCCTGGATGGATTTATAAGCGGCATACATTTTAAAGCTTTTAGGCCATGTGGCAATGCCTTCCTTTTGCTGGCTAATAAATTATTTGAGCTAGATATAAAAAAGTAGAGAAACAAAAAGAGAAATAAACAAAACTTGTGCCGCATAAAAAATACTCGTAATACGCCTAAAGGCAGGCCATGCTTTATGTTGTTTATTTGCAAATTGTTTTTCTCTTTTTTCCTATTTTTTCTGGTTCTTGGTGTCATGATTTATATAGAAAACTGCCACGCCCCAGTCATAATTTATGCCTGTGCAGCAGAGGCCAACCACATAAATAAAAAAAAATGTACAAAGATTGTGAAACAAACCTTACAATACATTTGAATAATTAGTAATCGCATAAGAAGCAGGCGTGAAAGTCACTTGAGTTATGAGTTTAAATTACTTGAAGTTTGAGATATTAAATGGCAGCTCAGATGTTTTTTGTTTCTTCTTTTAGAGTTTTTTTTTTTAGATTTTTTAAATTTAAATTTAAATTTTTTAAATTTAGTTTAAATTACTTGAAGTTTGAGATATTAAATGGCAGCTTAGATGTTTTTTCCTTCTTCTTTTAGAGTTTTTTTTTTAGATTTTTTTTCTTAAACATTTTTTTTGTAGCTGTGATTGTGAAATTCACTCGCTTTCAAAACAGCATTAGAAGAACTTTCATAACTTTAACCCCAACAATGCTCTCATATTTCTATAACCTTTTGTATCATATCCTACCAGGATATTAGAAAGAAAGGTAGGCTTATGACACAAATTTAAATATAAATCAGAGCCAACTACAAGGATGAAGTTTGGCGCTCTCCGTCTGCCTCTGCTAGGCAATTCAATGGCTGTGGCATGCATAATTAGAGCAACCTGCCTGTCTGTTAAAATGAATAAATTTGCGCCTTGCAAGCGATTCACATGTGTGTACACTTGAACATGAATGCACAACACACTGCAGTGAATACATATGAACACATTCGCATTCTTATATATATATGCAATTGTAAGCGTGCGAACATATCCAGAGATAATTGTAAAGAAATTCATTCTGCCCGCAACGGCCGGCAATAAAAACGTACAATATTTAAGAAATGACATTCATCTTAAAGTGAACGATAACTTACAGTTACGAATGTATGCATATCCTAACTTTTATTAATGATAATTGCCAAATAAACTCTACGCAGATAGTAATAACTTAAAATAAGAGCTTAGCTGATAACATTTTACAGTTAAAGCCCCAAGAAATAGAAGCATTCGCGTTAACCTCATTACAGTGGTAGAAAGAAAAGAGAAGCACTTGAAATTATCTAACGTGCAACATGCGGTGTGGCACTTAAAACTGTTGCACATGTTCATACCTCGCACATAATTATGTGCAATAATTTTTTACAACACGCCATAAGCCATGTAATTTTGCGGTCTTTGGCTAAGAGTGGAAACCGCTACTGTTATGACCATGTTTATTGTACATAGTTGGCCCAAAGACACCGAAAACCGAAACTACGAACTGCCCTCGGCTAACAGATAATTATGACATTGTGTTTGTGTGTGTGTGTGTGATTGCTGATTGCATCAGTTTATTATTTTTCACACACTATTACGCGTTCAATTTGCAACGGTGATTAAAAGTCTTAATGGGGCACATCGGACAAACGTGGCTAAAAGCAAAAGCCCTTCTAGTCTGGCCCAGACACAGTGTGTCTGCTTTATTGAGTGATTATTGATATTTATGACTTGTATGGCAGGACTTGGCTGGCCACTTAATATGTTTCGCAGAATTTTCTGGATTTATGGTTCAGACTAATGGCTAATTGTGGTCAAGAGACCAAGACAGATTCGAGTGCGACAAGTCCTAAGAGACATAAATGAACATTATGGCCCACGATAATATTTTAACCATTTCAGAGATTAATCATATTGTTTATAAACATAGCTCTTAAATTAATTACTTACTTGAATTCAGGTGAGTTTTAATATATTTGCAAGAATTGCAAAAAGATTTAAAATATTTCTTTTTTAATAATTGAATTTAAAAAAGAGTCTTTCCCTATTAATCTCTGTTCATAAAATGCATTCCATTAACATTATTTGAGTATGACCAATAATAAAAAGAAACTGGCAAATTTTGAATTGATGTTTATTAAACTATGTGCACAGATCTTTCAATGTTAACACTTTTTGTTCCGACTGCTGTTGACATTAATTGCCAATTAATTTTGCTGAAACATTAACAGCATTCAATAAATTAATAAAACACATAGTAAATAAAATACTTAAAAGGGAAAATTACTGCGAATATTGTCAAGAACAGCATCAGGTCTTAATTAAAAAGCATCAGAGGGCACTCTCACATTTTGAATTGTTGTTGAAAACTTGAAGCCATTATTCAAAAAATATTTAAAAATGGTTAAGCTTTTCATAATAGATATTCAATGGGAAAAACCGGATTGAAAGCGGGCTACACTTTTTTTGTTTTGCCAAGTTCAAAGTTCAAATTATGCTCAAGACTCAAACGTGCGTAAAAAATGCCAAACATTTGTAGTCAACACATTAAGCTGAATCACAAAGAAGAACTGAGAATAGGTAGTATAAGAAGATGAAGAGAGAGGAGCAGGAGAAGACTGTGAGTAAATAAATGCACATTCAACTAAGCGAAAAAAGGGGCAAAAATCACTCATACGCACTATCTAACAGCAGAAAGATAGGCAGCATGGCAAATAGAGTGTAAGAGGAAGAGGGAGAGAGATCCATAAGGGACTGAGAAGGATAGCTACCTATCTCCTAAGTAGTTAGGGAGAGTTCAGCACACAAGTTTATTTACGCTTCAGTGCAGTTGTTTTTCGTCTGTTTTGTGGGGATTGGGAGGTGTTAAGCTATGTTTCATTGTCAGACATTTTCTGTCTTCCTGCCTCATCTTCCATTGCCTTTTGTGCTCCTTTCGATATCAGGGCAAGACAAACACCCAGCACTAATACGTAAGATCAAAGCAGGCGTAAAAGTTGCAAAAAAAAAGCAAAAGTCAAGCAGAGTATTAAACATATTTATACACTTCAACATACAGAAAAAATGAGCACAAATAAAAGTTTCACTTCGGATTGTTTTGTGGGCCAAAAGTCAATTTATGGCTTGCTACCCGCATAATTTCATTTTGTTTTGTTCTTCTTGATTTTTTTACTTGGCAGCCAGAAACCTATAAAAATGTTCCAATTTTTTTATGATTATACTTCAGTTTATCAGTTTGAAGGACATAAAATAAAGTGCATAATTAAAATGATTTTAATGGTGTCATATTTATGCTGTGTGTCATAAATTTTTAAAATCAATTCAAATGTTTCTACTTAAAATTAAACCATATAAGCCGTAATTGAATTACTGCAAATCTGAAAGTCTATAAACTCTATTGAATGTGCGAGAAATGTTAATACCCGTATTTTTAACGGAAATCGCAGTTGAGATTAATGATAAACAAAGTGACAATAAAGCTGAGCGTGCAAAAGGAGCGTCACATGCGGCGTATGCGTAATAAATTTGTAAAGCCCATTTAAATGCGCCATTCATAAATTTGCCATTAATTCAATTTTAACACACAGTCAGCCACAGGATGTGCCCAATTGTCCTGCAGACTGCCGGAGGAGCGTCTGCATGTCTGCAATTAACAATTTGCACGTTGTTTTCCATTCATTAAGTAGCCCCAGCTTATGTATTGCCCCCACTCTTCCACTCCCCCTCTGTTCCCTGAACTCTCTCAGTTTTGGACTTTACATTCTCATCTTCCTGTGGCTGCCATTAATGCAACGATAAATTTACTTTGCCCGCAGCAGCCGAAAAAGTAGGCTATGCAACTCTTTTTTAGCATTGTCTGTAATGGTTTTAGTTTCGCCATTCGCCTTTTTTATGCCTTATCTATAAAGCTATTAGTTTTGATAAATGGCACTGCCGATGCCTTTGCTATTTTGGCCAGCACTGTCAGCGCTTCTTCACCTGTTCTAGTTCCATTTTGCGACCATTCAAAGCCATTTAGTATAGCCAACTTAAAGCTTAGACTTTCAGAATCAGATAAATTTAATAAAGATTAAGAAATAATCATCGATCTTACAAATTTTAATTTAATAAATTGAAATAAACTTTTAAATTTAGAGGTTTTAATTTAAAACTGAAAAACTTGAGGGAAAAGAATATTGAAATTCATTTTTGTCTGTAAGCGACGCTGATGGAACATTTTTTTTTTATATATAAGAGTTCTTTTTAACATGGCAGAGTAAAAAATCGAATTAATTTACTTTCAAACTGCAAGTTCTTAACTCTAACCAAAGAGCCATGGAATTACCAACTCTTGTACTTTTCAAAAACTTACTTGAAACCATCTGCGACCTAATTTTTTTAAGCCTGCGAAAATTAACACAAACATCCATCTAATACAGAATTTTTTGAATATCAAGCATATGCTCCACATTGAACAAATGCTCCAGCTGAATAAACATTCAAATTTCCGTAGCTGAATTCAAAGCAAACACTTACAGAGATATGTTAATCAATCAATGAATAGCTATTCCAGTTTTGATCTCATATTTAAAATACAAATATTTTATTCGCAAACTCACAACGAGCAATGCAAACACAGCGAATTGTGGAGAGTTACTATAAAAGCTGTTGAAACCGGAAGAAAGGTATCAATCTTCAGTTGACTTGGCTAACATGGGATCCACAAAAATTATCCTTGGCTGTGCCTTTCTGGCCATCTGCCTTTCAAACCTCCCAGGATCCGATGGACAGGCGTGCACGGCTCCCGACACGCCACAAGGATGCACGGATTGCACCCTCCCTGCCAACGCGGCTGACCCTGACTGTGTGACAACAGCCGCCCCAACAACACTCCCTGTTGAAACCACCACAGTTGCTGGTGTCACCACAGTTGCTGGTGACACTACAACCGCCGCCTCCTCGGACACAACGACGACAGCCAGCACCGGTGGCAAGAAGAAGAAAATTGTGCGCAAGTTCAAGATCGTTAGGAAACCGGGCAAGAAGACCATCAAAAGACGCCGCAAGGGAGGCAAGAAGCCATCGCTTTTCAATAAGTTTGGAGGCAATGGATCATCTAATAGAAGGAATAGGAGATCTGGATAAACGAACAAGCAATCCAAACTGAATCAGCCTAAATATTTATCACCTCTAAAAATGTTATTGTTTTCTTGTACAGATAAGACTAGTTATTAGAAAGAAGTGCACATTGAATAAATATAAAAATATGCTTTTAATACACAACAATTTAATTTAACTGTAGTTTATAAGTTAACACTGTTTATTTTGACTAAACGGTTACAAAAACGGCTATTTGCTTTCAATTAATTCAGATTTTAAAAAATGAAAAAATAAAAGGAAATTGTGGTAAGTTATGTACGCTACTTTACGTCATAACGAAAGAATTTTAGTTATTACATTCTCCCATTTGGCAAGGAATACAAAGACAAGTGACCGTTTGTCAAAATAAATATGCCGATCACTGTATATTAGACAAAATGTGGAATCTAACCATCTAAATATCATCTTGTACATTTAAAAAGTTCAGCAGAATGAAATGTTCCTTGAAAGGATAGAGTTTTCAATATACTTTGGACGGAAGATGGCATAAGAAACCGTTAGCCAGATTATAGCATAAGCGATTACAAATATAGGAAAATAACATTTGATTACTGTATCTATTGCAAATCCAATATTATTAACTTAGTTTTAACGGCTTTGAACTCTCAGTTAACAATATGATGAAATAGAATTCAGAGAAAGAATCAATTTGTTTTTATTTGGAAACTACCATATTTTTAAATGAATAAGTTGATTTTGTTATTGCTGAGCTGCGAAATATCCAATGAAATTTGGAATTTATTTTCGATAATAGCTATGATCTAAAGGCTAAAATCAAAAATATAGGGTTACAAACAAACGAATTAAAATATTTCTTAAATGTGCTAGTTTCATTATTGTATTTAATTTAAAGAAATGTCTAACTTTACTTTTAAGCTCCATTTCGTCTTAAATTTATTTGAACTATTTATTAATTTAACTTTAATGATGAGATAGGATGTCTGAAAGTCAACATTACAAATAAGTGGGTCAACATCAATGTGTCCAAAACGTCTATTTACTCACTGACTCATAATTCGGTTGATCCAAATTTTACCAGACAGAGTTGAAGCAATTAAAACAGTTTTAGGCAAATACTATATCTAATATCACAAGCCAAAAAAAATTGTTGATATTCTACAACCCAAAATTATTATACTCTTAAATAAATAATCTAGGCATATGTTTGCCATTTGAGTAACTCCATTAATGCTCATGTCGTTAGTATAATACGATTAGTGCCATGTTCCGAATTAAGCTATTTTTATACAAAATTCAAAACATGTATTTGATGTGCGAATTTTTAAACAGCTGGACAAACTGACTTGATGTTAGCTACTCACTATAAAAACCGTTGAAGCCGATAGAAAATTATCATTCACCAATTGACATCTCCAACATGAGATCCACAACAATTATCCTCGGCTGTGCCTTTCTGGCCATCTGCCTTTCAAACCTCCCAGGATCCGATGGACAGGCGTGCACGGCTCCCGACACGCCACAAGGATGCACGGATTGCACCCTCCCTGCCAACGCGGCTTCCCCTGACTGTGTGACAACAGCCGCCCCAACAACACTCCCTGTTGAAACCACCACAGTGCCTGGTGTCACCACAGTTGCTGGTGACACTACAACCGCCGCCTCCTCGGACACAACGACTGCAGCTAGTACCGGTGGCAAGAAGAAGAAAACAGTGCGCAAGTTCAAGATCGTGAGGAAACCGGGCAAGAAGACCATCAAAAGACGCCGCACGGGAGGCAAGAAGAATTGGCTTTTCAATAAGTTCGGACATCCAGCACCACCCAGTCCAACAGCCAGTCCAACAGAGAGTCCAACAACCAGTCCACCAATCCCTTGCACAACCTGCATGCCATAATTGAAGATGACGGCGACTCTTAAATAGATAAATGATATTGGAACGACCTTTTTATACCACACTTAGAATTAGGAACTTGTTACATTGTGCACTTCTCATTAAATATTTTAACAAATGAATCTTGGGTGTTTTTCTATGAAAAATTTATAAATTTTAAAATTATTTATAATCAATTTGAAGTAAGTTAATTTTTTTCAATTCGTATTCTCTTTGCAACTGACATCTGAAATTTCAATTTAAGATTGTTCTGAAAATAAAATGAACTGTTTTCGACAATTAGTTGAAATAAAGTATGTTAAGCATTTAAATATTTGTTTATTCAGCTAGTAGGTAATATCATAACATCCCCTTTTGTATAAGTAATGTGTCATATATCAAAACACGCTAAAGATAACATACTAAAACACATTAAAAACAAAAAAAAAATCGTTTGCGGAGTTTTTTTCTAAAATCGCCAAAATGTGGGGCACAAAATCTAATCTTGCCTGTTGTTTTTTACCTATGCACTTAAAAAAAAAGGTTTAAAGGTATGCCTAAGAGTCCTTAAAAATACCTTTTCAACGACTTATAGCACATATCTGTAGCTTGTTTCGCTTGGATAATGGGGGGTGTCAATTTTTGCGGGTTTTAGCGATTTCCCGCGAGACTAGCTATTATTCGAAAAAATCGTAGAACAAACGTTTCTAGTTTTTTTTTTTGTAAGGGAAAATATGCACATTCCACATGGACTAAAAAAAATAGTGTTGCCCCTCCCAATTACACCAGATTATCTCACCAACCAGATGAGTTTCCAAAAGTCTTAGTATGCACTTTTGTTAGTGAAAACTATACCTTTCAATCAGTCAGCAAATTTTTCATTCATCCTGAATAAATTGCTATTCGTCTTTCGTAACTTTCCTGCTGCTTTCGTCACTAGCGCGGACAGCCGTCCGCAGTGATATGATCTCTTCAAATATTGCATATCAAATATTAGGAACTTAATTTTTACGGGCTCGAACTCTAAAGCCTTAGTTGCCAAAAAGAATTGTATCAATGAAATATAATTCAGAGAAAAAATTAATTAGTTTTTATAGGGAATAGCATTACTTTGAGTAAGCTACAATAAATGTAAATGAATAAATAGATTTTGATATTGCTGAGTAGCAAAATATACAATAGAAATTGAGGTTGCAGCTTTGTTATCGATAGTATATCTTAAAGCTTAAATCTGAAGTATAGGGCTACAATTCTCCAACATTACTTTTAAAATCCCTTTCGTCTAAAATTTATTTATAATATAGTTGAACTATTGATTAATTTAACTTTAATGATGAGATGGGATGTTTGAAAGTCAACAAATTTTAACCCAAATAAATTAATGGTTAAGTATTTGTACAATAAGTGGGTCAACATAAATGTGTCCAGAACGTCTAGTTACTCACTGTCTCATAATTCGGTTGATCCAGATTTTACCAGACAGAGCTAAAGCAATTGTCACAGTTTTAGGCAAATGTCTAACATCACAAGCTGGATAAATATTGGTAGTCCACAATCCAAAACTAATTAAACTATATTATATACTATATACTATATTATATTATACTTCGATAAATAGTCTAGACATATGTTTGCCATCCGAGTAATTCCGTTTATTGTTCATATCAAATAATGCGATTAGTGCCATGTTCCAAATTTAGCAATTTTCGTACAAATTCACAAAAAAAAGTTCTATGCAGCTGGACAAACTGACTTGATGTTAGCTACTTACTATAAAAACCGTTGAAGCCGATAGAAAATTATCATTCACCAATTGACATCTCCAACATGAGATCCACAACAATTATCCTCGGCTGTGCCTTTCTGGCCATCTGCCTTTCAAACCTCCCAGGATCCGATGGACAGGCGTGCACGGCTCCCGACACGCCACAAGGATGCACGGATTGCACCCTCCCTGCCAACGCGGCTTCCCCTGACTGTGTGACAACAGCCGCCCCAACAACACTCCCTGTTGAAACCACCACAGTGCCTGGTGTCACCACAGTTGCTGGTGACACTACAACCGCCGCCTCCTCGGACACAACGACGACAGCTAGTACCGGTGGCAAGAAGAAGAAAACAGTGCGCAAGTTCAAGATCGTGAGGAAACCGGGCAAGAAGACCATCAAAAGACGCCGCACGGGAGGCAAGAAGAATTGGCTTTTCAATAAGTTCGGACATCCAGCACCACCCAGTCCAACAGCCAGTCCAACAGAGAGTCCAACAACCAGTCCACCAATCCCTTGCACAACCTGCATGCCATAATTGAAAGATGACGGCGACTCTTAAATAGATAAATGATATTGGAACGACCTTTTTATACCACACTTAGAATTAGGAACTTGTTACATTGTGCACTTCTCATTAAATATTTTAACAAATGAATATTGCGAACGATTTATAATTATTAAATTTGAAGTAAGTTTACTTTTATATAAATTTGTATACAGAGGTGGTCAAAAGTATTTACACAACACTTTACGTTAAATCTACTCGTAATTTGAACTTACTTCAGTTAAAGTTTGGTATCAATGGAAAGGTCTTTTGAATTCCTTTCAAATGATAAAAAAACTTGTTTAATCCGTTAAGTACCCACTGATAAATTTGAGTTTTTGTAAAAGTGAATTTTTTTGACTTTTTTCCTGGGTCTCAAACAAAAAATGTTTTGATGCAAAAAGTTTCTTCAAACAATTTAAATAGTGACTGCAAAAAAAAATTTTAAAAAATCTTTTTGCTAGTATTTTTAATAATTTTTTGAAAACTGCCAAAAAGGCACTTTTTGCACGAAAATGAGGAAAAAGTGCCTTTTTGGCAGTTTTCAAAAAATTATTAAAAATACTAGCAAAAAGATTTTTTAAAATTTTTTTTTGCATCACTATTTAAATTGTTTGAAGAAACTTTTTGCATCAAAACATTTTTTGTTTGAGACCCAGGAAAAAAGTCAAAAAAATTCACTTTTACAAAAACTCAAATTTATCAGTGGGTACTTAACGGATTAAACAAGTTTTTTTATCATTTGAAAGGAATTCAAAAGACCTTTCCATTGATACCAAACTTTACATGAAGTAAGCTCAAATTACGAGTACAATTAACTTTAAGTGTTGTGTAAATACTTTTGACCACCCCTGTATTTAATTGTATGCGACAACTAAAATATTAATTTAAGACATTAGTAAAATTAAGTTGCCTTTTTTTTACAATTAATTGAAATAAAGTGTGTTGAGCATTTTTTAATCTTTGCAGTGATCAAATCATTGAAAATATGTTATTTGAAGCAAACTTATGAAACTGATTGGTGGAGGAACTTGCGCACCGTATAAAGAATTTGTATTCTTGATGATTTTTGTAATGAAGTCGATTTAGCCCTATTTGTTAAGTATGTTACCCTAATAAAAGTAAATTGACAGCATTGCCAAATTGAAGGTTAAATCTGTTGGCCATTCCGCAGTTAATATCAATCAGAAATCGAAAGACACCGTACTACGTATAACTTATATTCCCCGATCTTAAAAATAAATCAGAATATGTACCACCCCCGTGATACTCAGAGGTCACAAATGGTGCTCAGCACTTAACGGTCGTCTGTCAAGTAACAAAAACAATAAGCCCAACAATATTTAAAAAAAAAACTTGTTTATAAAAAACATTTGTTTACTTTTATTATGCCAACTAAGTATAATTTTGGTTTTGCTCCTGGCAATCAAAATTATTGTGAGCTTTTACATTGGTGTTGCTTCAAGCTGTTACAGCTTAGACACATTTAAATTGTTTCTCAATCCAAAGGACTTAACGGACTGAAAAAAATACTATTCAGTATATTTTTTAAGGTGATAAGACCGTGTCGAATAAAATTGTCATTTGTCGAGTTGTACACTATTGTGTTATGTGTTTGAGATGTAAATAAGAACAATCAAGATTAATTTGTTAAAATATTTAATAAGTGTGCACTAAGTAACAAGTTCTTAGATCTAAGTGTAATACAAAAGCCGATCCATATCCATTTATCCATTTATGAGCATCTGTGATCGTCCATTCTGTCGGGTTGGTTGTTAATATTTATTGAAAAGCGATGCCTTCTTGCCTCCCTTGCGGCGTCTTTTGATGGTCTTCTTGCCCGGTTTCCTCACGATCTTGAACTTGCGCACTGTTTTCTTCTTCTTGCCACCGGTACTAGCTGTCGTCGTTGTGTCCGAGGAGGCGGCGGTTGTAGTGTCACCAGCAACTGTGGTGACACCAGGCACTGTGGTGGTTTCAACAGGGAGTGTTGTTGGGGCGGCTGTTGTCACACAGTCAGGGGAAGCCGCGTTGGCAGGGAGGGTGCAATCCGTGCATCCTTGTGGCGTGTCGGGAGCCGTGCACGCCTGTCCATCGGATCCTGGGAGGTTTGAAAGGCAGATGGCCAGAAAGGCACAGCCGAGGATAATTGTTGTGGATCTCATGCTGGAGATGTCAATTGGTGAATGATAATTTTCTATCCGTTTCAATGGATTTTATAGTAATTTTTCACAATTCGCTGTGTTTGCACTGTTCGTTGTCAATTTGCAAATAAGCTCCACAAATAGTATTTGTAAATATGTGAAAATTGGAACTTCTATTCATTGAATCATACAACTACTCATATAAATTTAAGTTCGGATTGAGAAAGTTGTTTGTTTATTCAGTTGTAGGAGTTTTTTGGGGCTAAGTTTGACAGCTGGTGACGTCGCTGTCGTGAACTTAAATTTCTAACGCTAAATCAGGTCAATCGCAGACTTTGCTCAGTTAAAACTCCGATTAATATTAATTGCAGTAGATCACATTAAAAGAAGTGGGTAATTGAAGTGCTGGAACAGACTGTACTTTATTGTATAAGTTTGTTTTGGCCAAACCTCTTGGTATCTGGTTTATTTATGACTTACGCATTGTTAGCTTTAGCAACCAACGGCAACGGTTAAATGCTAAAATATCCAAAAATACAAGTATTTTATAACTTTACTCCCCCGCTGCAAGAATAGGTTTAGTGTTTTGTGTGTGTTTGTGGTCGCCCAGCTGCATGTGTGTGTGTGTCTATGCATAAGTGTGTGTTATTTATGCATATGTGTTTGTTGTGTTCAGACACCGAAATGCAATTACAAACAAAATTACACTCAGTGTTAAAACTGCGTTTAAATGGAAAATACGGGGTCAGAAAGAGGCTGCAGCATTGGGGCGTGGCAAAAGCACACTTTAAATTTTTGTCAATAAAATTATGATAATTATAAAATATTTGAATAATAATAGGCAACGGTAAATTGAATATCCATATGCCACAAAATTATATATTATGTTAACAAATTGTAATTAAATTACAAACTATAAAAATAACTAAAAGCTTCTAAATTATAAATAACATTAAATTATAGTAAATCGAATTTATTATGTTGACGAAAAAACTGAAAAATAATGTTTTAGAATAGTTAAGAACATGGTTGCAAGCCTGCAAACAGTTAGAGATGGACTTGCAAGGCAATAGATCAATAGTACGCCAATTTTTTAAGACTCATTTTTGAATGTCTGGTTAAGACTCTTAGTCAGAAAAAATTGTTTTATGTCTCTTACAACACGAGCTAAGAAATTTCCTTCAGTTTTTAGTATGATGCTAGATAGTCTTTATAAAAATACCGCACTGTCTGGACACTGATTTAGATAGTCAACGTTCGTGCGTGCCAATGTCCATAAACAACTTGTACAAAAGCTCATGCCAAAGCCAACTATGACAAATTGCAGCACAAACAGCAAGGATAATTGGGACAGAGAGGTGAATGGGAGTTAGGTAGACAGACGGAGAGGTACAAAGACAGACTGTTGCTGACATTGTATAAACTGAAAGCCAGCAAAATGCGACAAACACGACACAACGCAACGCGACCAAATCAAATTAAAACTGTTGCGAATTGCCACAAAATGTTGCAATGCAAAATGGTTCGAAATGCTCGCAAACAGAACATAGCACGTATTCTAACGGTCTACAGAGAAACTCAACCGTATGGGTATTCTAAATAATTAACAGAGAAAGAAATAAGTTTATTGCAACTAGCGTAGTTTTAATACCCTTTCCATATCAAATATATATTGAAAGTATAAAACAAAGCATTTGCAAATAGGTATGTAAATGACTTTTGCTATAATTTATGTATTTATGTAATTTTAGAAAATGTCATTAAATAGTACAATAGTTTACCTTCAAATGTATCCGAATCTCTTATGAAAACATGAGATGTCTGAAAGTCAACAAATATTAACCCAAATACATTTATGGTTAAGTATTTGTACAATAAGTGGGTCAACATCATTCGTCTATTTACTCACTCACTTAAAATTCGATTCATTCAGATTTCACCAAACAGAGTTATAGCAATTGACACAGTTTTAGGCAAATATAGAAAAATATTTACATTTAACAACCCAAATTTAATTTTACTCGTTAACAAATAGTCTAGACATATGTTTGCCATTCGAGTAACTCCATTTACTGTTCATGTCGTATTATGAGAATAGTGCCATGTTCCAAATTTAGCTGTTCTTAGAGAAAATCCACCAACTAATTTGAAATGCGAATTTTTAAACAGCTGGACAAACTGACTTGATGTTAGCTAGTCACTATAAAAACCGTTGAAACCGATAGAAAATTATCATTCACCAATCGACAGCTCCAACATGAGATCCACAACAATTATCCTTGGCTGCGCCTTTCTGGCCATCTGCCTTTCAAACCTCCCAGGATCCGATGGACAGGCGTGCACGGCTCCCGACACGCCACAAGGATGCACGGATTGCACCCTCCCTGCCAACGCGGCTTCCCCTGACTGTGTGACAACAGCCGCCCCAACAACACTCCCTGTTGAAACCACCACAGTGCCTGGTGTCACCACAGTTGCTGGTGACACTACAACCGCCGCCTCCTCGGACACAACGACGACAGCTAGTACCGGTGGCAAGAAGAAGAAAATAGTGCGCAAGTTCAAGATCGTGAGAAAGCCGGGCAAGAAGACCATCAAAAGACGCCGCAAGGGAGGCAAGAAGGCATCGCTTTTCAATAAGTATTAAGAACCAACCCGACAGAATGGACGATCACAGATGCTGGTAAATGGATAAATGGATATGGATCGGCTTTTGTATTACACTTAGATCTAAGAACTTGTTACTTAGTGCACACTTATTAAATATTTTAACAAACTATACCGATTGTTTTTATGTAAATTATTTTAATACGTAAATTCGATTAATACACCTGGTATACTTAAAAATATTATGATTCTATCTCAAGAGAGACACAAGAAAAATGCTTCTTTTTATGCATATTAAATATCAGATGGATAGAATATATTTGAGGTATACTATGTATTGTATTAGCTTACTTAGGACAATTATCAAATTATTTGATCTGTGAATGAAAGTATTTAATAACTGCATTAAATGACTTCGAACTGGAGTATTCTCTTTAATATTTCAGATATGTACCCTTACAAAGAGTATCTGAACAAGCTGGCAGCAATAAAAAAAAATAAAGAGTGAAACAATCTGCAGATAACGAATACGTGTGAATTTGCTAAGGAAAACAGGACATTTGCATGCCGACATGCAGATATTCAGACTGTGAATGGAGAGCGCTAAAAAGTGTGCTACGTTTTGTAGTACATTATTCGCCGTAACTGCGATGACGTTAATGTCTTTTAGATAATCGTTGGCATGCGGTGTCGGTGGACGCCAGCTGGCATATTAAACAAAATGGCGTCGACTCACACACAAGCACACACACACACACATACACACACACATATATCTTTATACACATACTCGCAGCTTAGTCAAAGCCAAACGCCTAAAGCTTTGCTAACATTTTCATGCCATTTGATTTTACTTGGCATCGTTATCTCCCTCGACGCCTGGTTGCTGGCAACACATGTCCTTGCTTGGCGCTGAACTTAGACAGGACCCCAGGCTATTAGGCTTATCGTTTTCATAATTTACTAAAAATAATAAGCAAACCGGGATTTGTTAGCGCTTGAACGAGTGAGAGTAGTATTTGTATTCGTTTGTGTTCATATTGTATTCGTTGTGTGGCAGTGGCAACTAATGCCCAGATTATGTGGCCAAGATATGCCCAAATGACCAACAACAAAACGAAGGTGAAAGTGAGGTCAATGCGGTCACAGGTTGTCACAACAAAATTAATTTAATGCCAACTAGTGGTTATCGCTTTGCAAATTAATGAGAACCTGCCGAAAATGAGTTAAAACATGGCACAAACTGATCGAGAACTATTAGAAAACTTTAATCGAAATCATCAAAAGGTTAAATATCAAAATACTTTAAATATAATACATAGAACACTTTTAAGTAAAGGTCTCGCTTTCATCACATTTTGTCCTTAATTCAAATCCCAAATGTGTCTGATTTTCAGTCAAATGGCTTAATGCTCTTTGCTAACTGATTTTTCAAGGCAACCAAATGCCAAAAAGGTCAAGTGGGATTAATTAGTTGTGTCCTCTTTCGCTTTCCTATTGCTTCAGTCTGACATTTTTTACGGGTTTCATTGTTATTTTCCCTTCTGCCCATCGTACAACGGTTGCGCTAAAAAGAATTTAAACAAATTGTTTTTGGACTTTGAGTAACACTTTTTTTTGCACATTGTTCAAGCGAAATTCTCATTATACGAAACGATTTATTTTATTGAAATGTAAGGAACATAACTTTAAGCATTATTTTCAATTGACTATTGTCAGAAAAGTATTTGAGGAGTTGTTGATAAATGTGCGTCGGATTTGTCTGCGAGTATTTCAAGAGAAAATTGTATAGAAAAAGTCATTAAAAGAGACAAGATTCCCAGGAATCTGTATTAAGAAGAATACTCATACTGTTGAACAGAAGTAACAAAAATTTTTAAAATTGGTCTAAGACAAAAAACAAATACATGAATGCCCTAAGATAATATATTTTATGTTATATAAATACATATATATTATTGTAATTGCTTTTATTAATATTTAATTAACATACATATTATTCACATATTATTATTATAATTATTATAATTTAAAGTTTTTGAACATTTTTTAATCTAATTACTGTGGGTTTATAGAAATTCAAATTATGTTAAGTGTTCTACCATATATGTATAACTAATACATAAAACGATATCTTCAATAAATTGAACCTTCACTGAATATTCTAACTTTAGCTCAAGGTATATTTAATTTTAATAATTAAAAAAATGTAATGAATTCGCTTAAAATCTTTTGGAATTCATAAAGGTTTGCTCAAATAGCAAATAGAGATATGTATTATAAATATCCTTAAAGAGAAGAACAATTAAAACTGAAAGCTAAAATAATTCGAGGATTTGTTGCTATAATCATAAATTTCATAGCCAGTAGTAAAAGTTAGAAAGACAGTCGCAATCAAAAGTATTTACCTAAAGTTAACCGCGCAGTTAGCAGTTCTTAGTTTGGATCTTTCGAGTTTCGCCCACATTTAACTTACTAAATATTTTACGGCAATAAAGTGCAGCAATCAGAGCACTCAGAATAGAGCAACTCAAAAAGAGGGAGAGAGAGGGAGAGAGAGAGTGAGAGAGATAGTGTGTGTGTGAATCCTATGGACAACGGAAGTATAAAATATGCATGACAGGGTGCCCAGTGAAATCCTCGACAAAGCTGACAGGTAGTTTGTATTGTACGAATACATTTTTGAGAGAGTGTGAAACACCAAATAAACGCAAGCAGCGAGTCAGGGATTCACACCTACACACATTTCTTACACACACTCACTTTTCATACACTCAGTACGCATACAAAGCAGTCTGCTTAAATATTTATTTAGATAACAAAAAAAAAAAAACACACGAAAGGTGCATAAAATTACTTAAGTGCGAAAATGAAACAAACTGAATGAAATTGCGAACATTTAACAGGTAGCTAATTTGACAACGGCCAAACATCGCAACTGTGATTTATCGTAAGCTTCTCTGCTTTCCCCTTACCCCTCTTAATTCCCCCTTCGGAGTCGCACAATCAAAAATCGCGGAAATGAGTTATGGCCAAGGAGATCGCAGGATGACGCCACCCTACCGAAGTGGCCAGTTGAAAAGAAGCTTAAAGCTGCTCCACTCACAGGCGTCACCTGGCAACTTAATGTCCACCATGTTCACTTGGGTATTATGCAAATACATACCTTTATATATGTACATGCATGCGAGTGTGCACTGTGTGTGTCATCTTTTACTATCCCCGTACACTCTTATTTTTCAGTTCTTTTGGCCGCATTTGTTTGCCTTCTCTGCTCGTTTTTATACACTAACTAGAGGTATTAAAATTATATGATGAAATATGTGTAAAAAAAATCAGAAAAAATAATTTTAATATTTTTTCAAACGCAAACAAAGTATGAGAAGTTTTTTCTTCTTGCAAATATAAAACAACATGTTTTTATTATGATGATAACAACTCTCGCATTTATTAAGAGTATGAATTATATCGCGTTTCAAAAAGTAGGTAAACAATCTCTGTTATTTGCAATTGTTGCACAAGTCGGACACAAACAATTTATGCAAGAGTATTTAATCTTCTGTACATTTTTTACGCTTTAAGCTTTTTCCCAGTGCCTTTTTCGTTTGACAGTTACGAAGTGAACTTAATGCCAATGAATCCTTGTTTTTGTTTTCTGATTACTGCGAGTTTTGCTGCAGTACAGTATGAATATTGGTTTCTTTTTACGATCACAGTATTCGATTTTGTTTCACAGTGATTGCATATTAATAGAAAGACATGTGAATTATAATTGAAATTATTTGTGGAGTTTTTCAGTAGCGGTCTTTAAATATTTTCTTGCATTGAATAAATTCATGGCTGAGCTACTAATCTCTGTTAGCTGAAATGAATGCGAGTAAAAGCCACATTCCATAGTCGATCTGGATTACATTTGATTTCCACTTGACCATAATACACACAGAAAAAGGAAACCCTCAACCACATTTGCATAACCACACAAAAAAAAAACCATATCATGCTCTATTTACATAACCAAACTATGCTTTGCACTTCATTGAAACTTTTGCCAGCCAACAGTGTCAAGTATACGTCATGTATACACAAAATAAAATAGAACAGAATAAAATAGCCACAAGAAATAATGAAAATAAAAAAAAATAGTAATGGTAATAGAAACTCAACTAAAATGTTGCTAACGGCCATTAAGTGGAAATAGTTGAGTTGAGTTTCGAAACTTGTTTAAAAATACTTGAACATTTTGATAGGGACTTGCCAAAACTGGAGCTGAAAGCTCGTATTGAAGAGCAATTACAAGACATTGCTGCCCAACAAAAGTTCCACTTGCTCAAACTTTTCCCCAAATAAATACAAAATATGTTGAAGAGATATTTGTATAAGTAGTCAAACTATGCTTACAGCATGCTCCCAACATCATACCACACACATTCTTGCATTTATTAATCTTGTGATATATTAGACTTGAGCTGTCACTCAAACTGTTATCTAAAAGTATTAAGAAACTATTTACAGTTAAATAATGTTCACTAAATGTTAAGGTCCAATAACTTGATTGTTGTTGATGAAGAGAAAAAAGGCAAAACTGTTATTTAACAATTTGTCACAGCTCAACTCGAAAAAGTGTATTAAAATGCAAAGTTCTTACACTAATAAACAAGTTAAAAGCATTTCTGCTTTGTTTTATTAACTTAGGGATGCGAATTTTATAGCTAACGATTTTGTAATTGACATACTTTAATAAAAAATGCTGTCAGATATATTAATTAAAAAATTAAGAAACGATATAAAAATTATAAAATTATTTGACAATGCAATTAACGAATCTTAAAAATTATTGATAAGTTATTTTTGCAAGATCGGTAATATTTAAAAAGTAGCATTATCAATTTAACAAACCAGATTCCAATCGAGGAATACTTCGAGTAAACACATATCCCCATTCATCCAAACGATACTCACGCTCACGCTACCATCACTAGCTTATCGCCCGTCTTGTTAATGATGCAGAAAGGAAGCGTAACGAATTAAAGCAAATGTTTGAATGAGTTTGGCAGCTGTGTGAGTGTGTGTGTGTGTGTATGTACCTTGAACATACTTATGTATGAGAGTCAGACCTTGAAAAAGGTTCACCGACAACTTTATGTCATATTGCTTGGCGTGTCACAAAACTAAATTTCAGAGCTGTTGCCAAAATAAAAATTTACTTTTGGGCAATTTTTATGTGGCCGCTGCGGTTGCTGCTTGGCTTCAGTGCTTCTCATACAAATTAATGTGTCTCGGCTCCCTTATGTACTCGTATTTGTGTATAAAAGTGAATGGGAGTATGTTGTGTTGTGTTGTGTTGGATTCGGTTGTTGTTGCTGTTGTGCTCCCTCGTTGGCACGCATGTCCTGAAGGCTATTTGCTAGGCCTTGTGCATTAATTTCATGCTTTAATGCCTCTACACACACACACGCACACGCACACACTGGCACACTCTGGCACACACAAACACCAAGACATTCAAACAGACTGACGTCACAACTAGAGCGTGAGATAGATATTCCAAAGTGTTGGCGTCAAAGCGATTTGTCGTCTAATTGCGGTAGATTTTCACCACTTACGTACACACACACACACACACACACACACACACACACACACACACGCACTTACCTAACAACATACATAGCTTTATTTGTATATGTTGTACTAATAGAATTTGAATATTTTATACGGCATTACGCTTGATTACGCCCAAACATTCACCATTCAGTTACTCGCTTTGTGCTTAATTCAGCACAAATCTGCCACAAAATTAAGGAAAATTAATTTAATTTAACTTAATTCAATTTAATTCAAGCATTGATGTAAGCACAACAAATTGAATGGTGTTTAAATGCCAAAAGCAGAAAGTAATTTTGGTTTTCAGCTCGACAAAATCAACTCATCAAAATAAAGCCGCACTCATAAATGGCTAAAATGGGCCAAAGTACACACAAAAAATAGCCAAAGAAAAACACCGTTAGGAAAACAGGGCAAGCCAAACAAAAGCATTAAGAAAATCCTAGCGCTAAGCCGATGGAAATCAAATTGTGCTCCAACAGCTGCTGGCACCCAAATATAAATAAATACGTAAAAAGTATATAAAAATAAAATAAAAGTGCCAAAACACGTTGCAGTTGCACACTGTGACCAGCATATTGAGAAATTTGGTGAAATTGTATTATAAAGCAAACAAATTTTATTTGTTTAATTTTTGAAACGAGCTAAGCAATTATGTTGTTTTATTTTTAGACAAAAGTAAATTAAATTTTAGAAATTATTTAAATCTAAATTCCTTTTAATTTTTGTTAGCAATCTTTTTGGATTTGCTTTTTGTTCAAGGTCCCGTTCCAATGTACATTGCAACTATAGTAGAGCTTAGCCATAGGAGTGTGTATGAGTTTGCGTGTTGTTGGTCAGTAAGTTGATTTTATATATGCAGGCGCTATGAATTTTATTATCGCATAAAAAAGGGGGAAATACAAAAAAAAAGAGCAACAACAAGAAAAACAGAGGGTGTAGCTAAAAAATCTAAAGCTGGGGGCAGATAGAAAATGTCTAGGGCGCTCGTTATCAGGCACTTTGTCTTTGGTGGCATTGGGGCTTTTCTAAACTGCATTTTAACGACTCCCTGGACGCGGCCAGCTAACGAATATTTTACCACACTCCCACACACACACTCCCATACTCACTGCATACATGTGTGTGAAATTGTTGTGGGTGAGCTATAAAGAATTTTTAACGACATTAAGGAGAGCGACCCAAGTCCGTTTAAGTGCCTAATGAAAATTGATTTCATAAAATGAAATTTTCTTTCAACTTGACCAATTTCCGTTTGAGATGTTTCATATATGTATCTGGGAATCCAACTGCAAATGATTTCAAATGTGGAAGGACTACAAGGACTACGCTTCTATGAGCACACAAGCTTCCATGCATTAATCATTTAACATTTTTTTGTAGCAAATGTTGAAATTATTTAAATGTCACAAGTGTCTTTTATGTAATCTAAATTCGCCATTAACTCAAAGGGAAAGCCACTCGGTTGTCACAAATTGACAGATGGCAGAACCTCTATATATAAAACTGATGCCCAATGAATTGAGCAAAAGGGTTGTCAATCCTCATAAATAATATCCCAAAAACATTCAATTTATTAATACAAAAGCACGCATAAATAAATAAAAGAATCGATATCTCATGCCCACATATGATCAAACATATATTTTTTTTATTATGTTGTAAAAATAGTAGTACTATTATAAAAAATTTAAGGCGTGCAATAATAAATTTGCCCTTAATCTCAAAATAATTAATTTAGAAAAAATTACACACAATGAAAAATAAATAAAAATATTTATGTGTATTACAGCAGCTACTTATCTGTATAATTTTAAAATAATTATCATTCCCATTAATGTATTAAATACAATTTTTTTGTGGCTTATAAGTAATGTACTCAACGTTAAGTGGCCATATTTAATTAAATGATTAAAAATATGCTATTCATTTGCACAATTATACTAATATTTATGCTTTCTCGTAATACACTCCTGCCCGAAACTATACGACACCTCGAACATTTTAGTTTCGACCCTCGCAGGAAAAGGAGAAAGCATATTGAAATAAAATGAAGTATGCAGAATAATAGCAAAAAGAGTTCTGCACAAAAGCTGATATTCTGATCTCTGATTGCATCTCGCGTTTTCAAGTAACAGTAAAAAATGCAGAAAAGGTATATTTTTCGCTTGCCTGCAAGTGTATCAAAACTATACGACACATTTGAAATATAGCGTCTAGAGATAAGGGTTTGGTGGCAATTATTTTTTTTTCTTTTTCAGTTAAATATTTAATGCATTTATAATAAAATGCAGCGCGAAAATTTGTTAAACTATGAGAAAAAGGTGACAATAAGAGCTTACAATGAATATGGCTATAGTACAAGCAAAATATCGGGATAATTCGGTCGTTAACGCTGTGATATCACTTAAATTTTTAAATGATCTCGATAAATATGGTGTTAAGCATAACTAAGGAAGAAAACCCAAGCTGTCTGACCGCGATAAACATCGCACAATACTCAAGGCGAGCAATTCATTTGAATCGTGCCCCACACTTTCTGCATGTTGCAGGCAGCCTGTGGTACGGATGACTGTTTGGTGGACGCTGTAATCATCTGAAAACATCGTCAGAGGATATTTAAAAAAGGACACGTTCTTAAAACTCCACCACAAAAAAACCCGACTTCAGTTTGGGGAAAATAACTTGGTGAGAAACTGAGTCTTAATATAAAATTTAAACTTTATTTTGTTTATAAAGCTTTGTTGAATATTTTTCATTTAAATAATTTTTTCGGATAAGAAAAAGTTAAATCTTGACTGTTTAGATGGGTTTCGGCACTATTGGCGAGATCTGCCACACGAACCACTTATTTTTTGCAAACCCCATTTCGGAGGTGGATCCGCAATGGTTTGGGGAGCATTTCATAAGTCTGGAGCTATTAATCCTGTGCTTCACAAGCTCAAAGATGAAGAGTGGTGATTGTGAAAAGCTATTTGAGGATTGATATTTGCCAGTTTTGAAAGGAAATGGAGAAACAGAATTTATTTAATGCATCCATCCACAAGATCAGAAAGACATTGCGCATGTAAATGAGCACTCAGTCAATGTGTGTGATTGGTCAGCTAGCTCCTCTGACTTAAACTCAATCGAAAACATTTGAGATATCTTAGCCAGACGAATTTATGCCAAGAATACAAAATTTGAGAACGTTGGAAGTCTCAAAAGCGAAATTTTGACATAATAGTCTCCTTTAGACCAAAATATTCTAAAAAACCTAATTAATTCAATGCCTTAGAGACTTTTTGAGGTAGAGAAAGCTTAAGGCGGCTCTGTTAACTAATAACTATTATTTATATACCAAAATTAACACAAAATATTAAGTAATTTCAAAAAAATTCAAATGTGTCGTATAGTTTTGATACACTTGCAGGCAAGCGAAAAATATTCCTTTTCTGCATTTTTTACTGTTACTTGAAAACGCGAGATGCAATCAGAGATCAGAGTATCAGCTTTTGTGCAGAACTCTTTTTGCTATAATTCTGCATACTTCATTATATTTCATTATGCTATCTCCTTTTCCTATGAGAGTCGAAACTAAAATTTTCGAGGTGTCGTATAGTTTTGGGCAGGAGTGTAGCAAATTAAACACAAATAAACTGCTAAATAACATATAAATTGAAAAATTACATACAATTAAATTAAATTACTGAATTAAAGTTGTTCAAAACTAATTAAATTATCTGTGAATTAAAGGTTACACCATAGAGTGTGTCTGATTTAAAGAAGATTTTGTCTATAGATTTTGAGATTGACTTGCAGAGAGAACAATGTATATAAATATATTTTTAAAGAGGCAGATTATGGTGGTAGGTAATTGTTTCCACAAAGAAATAAATTGATATGTTTGTTATTAATTTTTTAAAATGGTTGATGTTTAAAACTCATAGACACACAAAAACCTATAAACCAATTGCAAAAACAAAACGCCGAAACGGAATTTTCTATGGCAAAAATATAGCAACCAAATTGTCTATTTTATCAAAACAAATACTTGACTAACCTCAATTTCCACTTTGAAAAAACACTTTTGACAGCCGCGATAGGATTAATAAATATCTACCTAGTCTTTTAAATAGCTGTGTGCAATTACCGTATCAAAGCGGTTTCAGCTTGTTAAATTTAACAATTAACAAAATATTCGCTGGTTTATTTTGCAAATTGCACATTAAAACGGGAAATTTATTTCCAAAAAAATTTTTTTGCGATAACTGAATATGGTTCACAGCATAAACAATTATGGCCTCTTTCATATGTATCGCAATCTGCATAAATTATATGAAATTCATTTTGCAACTTTCGAAGCTCGCCAAAAACCAACAAAAAGAAAATGAAAATAAATGGTGAAAAAAATGGAAAAGAAAAGTTTTATACAAGAACCAAATGCAAATGTGAAACCCAAAATATTGTGCAAATATTTAAACTGCGCTCAAGAGTTTTATTCCGTATTGTAGGGATCAGTCGGTCAGTCACTCGGTCAGTCAGTAACAAAGGAAGTTGAGGGCCCAACAAATGATGGGCAATGCCGGGCATGCAAGCGTATAATTCAATTACGGCCAAAAGCACCGGAAAACATCAAATGCCGAGAACTGAAAAAGCGCGAAATCAAAAAATTGCAATGCCAACCGCAACGAAAACAAAGTCAAAAACAGAAACAAAACACTTACAGTGCAAAACACAATAAAGAGCGAAAAGAAGACAACCAAAATGGCCCAAAGTCAACGCAAATGCGCAATATAAGTCGCTTGGGCCACTTGAGCATATCATTTTGGCCAGTCAAGTCCGAGTCCGAGCCTAAAGCGACTATACGACTAACAAAAAATCTGACAGATGAGAAAACCATAACCAAAATAAAAAAAAAGCAAAAAACCAAAAAGGAAAAACAAATCTGAACAATTGAGCAAACAATTGAAAGAACGCTGAGCTCAGGACATTCCATCCAACGAGAACGACGTCGTCTTACGTGAGCTTGCCATATTTTCTATGTAAATAATTTAAAACGGAAATGACGTAGATTATGTGCCGGCAAACGGAAGTTACATGGAGCTCACCACCAAGGCGCTGACTGAGGCGAACGGGACAAAACATGAATACAAATAATTTGCAAACAATAGAGCTCAGCTTTCCCTTTCCACGCTTAACATGGCCATCGACCAACCTACAACTGGCTAACAAGAACTGGAAGAGGCCACATTTTGCTGTTACTCGTATTTGCATTTTGCTGGCCAACATCGTTCTATTTTCTTTTTTTGCTTACCAAAATAAATTCAAATTACGGTGGAAAAAGATAAAAAAAAATCGCCTTATGCCCATTTTGTTGTTGTTGTTGTGGCTCTTTTGCTTTTTCTATAGGTTTGCTTAATTTAGCAAAAACTATTGGGCAACAGAATGATGTACTGGAGGCTTTTAGTTGCGCTGTTATCTGTAAATAACTCTTACAAATTTAGCTTGAACCTGTTAGAGAAAGTTCATCACATAAACATGAAGTTATATTTTTTAAAGACATACAAATTGTTTGTATTTAAACACTTTTAGTTGATCAATGGCAATCTATCATATAATTTGCAGTTCATTATCATGTTAGTCAAATTATAACATTAATTTTCTATACTAGTTCGAGTGTATATCAAAAGTGTGAATAATTGTACTAACGATTATTTTTGTCTGCTTTTGACATAACAAGATTTAAATAACATAAATAGATATCTCAAGTTATGTATGACATCAAAGATTTATCAGTACGTTAAATGGATTTGCCATGTCGGAGCATCACTCTCAACAAGTTCTTAACATTATGCAAGAACAGGCTGCATATATTGCAGGCCATATAAATTATGCGGCGACTTAATGTCCGCAGCTGGCTGCTGTACATCGAAACATGCGAGAACAGACGTGCACACATGTATACATAGTAATTGCGACAAAATTCAGACACTAAGTTTATTTATTTACCACCTAAAAGCATGCTATGAAAAGCAATAAGCATTGCTGCCAGTGCTGCCAGACAGTCTGACAGTCAGACATTCAGTCAGAGCGTCAGCCACGCATCTCCAAAAATTATCTATAAATCGAGCTCTGCTGCAGTCATAAAGCAGCTCACAAGCAGGAGCATAAATATTAAGGAGTATGCGACTCTATGATGCCCTGTATTTAGTTGATATTGAGTTATCTAAGCTTCAAATTGATCAGTCCTTCTTGGCAGATATAATTTTTAAAAATGTGCTAATATTTTATGACGAATTGAGCATAACAACTAACAAAAAATTAAGATATTAATTAATATATTTGTTCTTTCTACAGAGACATGTATATAAAAATGCAAAATAAGCCTTACAGATTTTTGGAGTAATGAATAATAGTGAAAAAATGAAGCAAACATGTATACCCACTACTAGTTACAAAAACAGGATAAAAGCTCACATTTTGACCTTGAGATATATACTTTAAGCTGAATGGCGACAGCCTATGAAAATTGTATAAATATAACAACAAAAACAAAAACAAGGGGAGAATCATAATAAATAGTCAACAGAACTTCGTGACCAAATGAGGCCTAACGGGCTATAAAAATTACGAGCTAAATGGCGACGACAACTGCAGAGTGGCTGAATGACAAACTGAGAGACTGACAGACTGGCAGACTGACTCACATGACTGCTGGCCCAGCGAATTCAATTTCCAGCAATGGCTGAAAATTGATGTCAAAGGCGTAGCTTGGCCAAATTCATTGACACATAAATTTGGCTGGCAGTGAAAATCGCTTTAATGAACATTTACTGTCGACAGTCGACTGTCGGCTTCGACAAAGGAAAGCAAAGCAAAGCAAAGTCAACTCGAGTCGACTTCCTGTATGCCATTTTTTTTGTGTCCGCCTTTTTTAAGTCGTTTATTCATTGTGTTTGGGACAGCAAAGAGTCAACGGAGTCCACTTCAAACAACGGCTGCCCAATCCGCAGACCATTTGCAAGGAAATCCGTAAAGTAACGGAAACAATTTACTTAATAAACCTACGTTGCTTCAAGCATCGACCAAAAATACCTTTGAAAATTATAAACAGTGGCAGCAGCGGCAGATGGCTGAGACAATGAAAGGGCCAAAAGGGGCAGCAACCCAAGCAATGTTGCGAAAAACCTCCATAAATTATAAATATTACGCAAAAAGGCATCGCCAAATGGCCATCCTGAGCTGGGGCCCAGTCACTATTTACAACTAAACGACCCGATGCCAATGGCTCTCTATATGTACGATGGCCTTTTGTGAATTGCCTAAAAGGATTTCGATAGAATACCAAGGCCGCAATGCATTATAATTTGCCAGGATGGGGATTTTCAGAATTGTGTGCTGAGTTGTTTTCAACTGTGTTGTGAGCAACTTGGGTTTGGGTCTCAGTGTGGATCACCTTCAGGGCATGGACAGAAAAAAAAACTGAATATTGTATTGAAACAAATATGTAAAATGGCAAATACCTAAAAAGCGTGAATTTAATATAGTAATAATCGAATGACAGACAGGACAAGACTCTTCACTTAAGAGAAAATTTAAATTCAAATTTTATTATATTTATTTTTTTTATGTCCAACAAAATAATGAAAAAAATAAATTTAAACTTATGCAATATAAATATGTAGTAACAAAATACTGAAATATATATTAATAAAGCTTATTTTTAAATTTAAATTATTCGTGCGTGGTGTATGCGCTATAAAAAATAAAAGCTTTAAGTGAGAAACTCAGAAATGGATCGGAATAATAAGGGGTAATGTCAACGCACTGGCAGTTCAGGTGAATGCTCGAACCTGGTCCATAAATTTGACTTATCAGATGCAGCTAATTGAATTATCACCCGCAGGCTATAAAACTAGATATAAGCGAAAGGGCGAAAGGCGAAAGGGAGCCATGAAAAGCGCAAGGAGCATTTACCCCACATGGTGTTGGGCATGTGGTTGAGTCCGAGGACAGAAACAAATAAATAAAATGAACTTTTATTACACTCTGTGACACACACACACACACAGATATATGCACGCATGTGTGCGTTTGTTATTTTTTTTCTGTTTGCTTTTATGCAAAGTTCTTTGCACAAAACATTAAACTTGAATGGTGGATGGAAAAAAGCATAGCATACTTCTGTGCGCAAGCATAAAAATCATTTAAATGTTTGTTTGCTCCACGCTCAATGCATGAATATGTTTGTATGAATATTAATAATCAGCATAAACATAAACATACTCGTAAATATAATACATGCTACCCATAATGCTGGTAAATTTAAATGTGTTACTCCCCTACTAAACTGAACCTGGAGGGCACTGCGTATGCGGCTTGGCCGCACAAAAACAATAACAAGAACACATCGACTGGGGGACGCACGTTGCACTGCTTTGGGCTTCGGGGTTCGAGCTCTGGGCTTTGATCATTTGGCCACCGAGCTGCGCTTAATATTAAATTATGACTCACTTTTCGCTTTTATAGCACAACATATACAATTGAAAAGATTTTGCGCCCCGTTTGTTGGCATTTAATGTCCAAAAGTTCATTACGCTGTTCAAGGACATCGACGACGGACTTATGCAAAACTTGCCATAGCCATAAACTAAATTAATAGCCTCAAACTGGATGAATTTTAACGCGACTATTACCAAAGACGAGTTGTGTTTATTTTTGGCTTCTTTTTTCGTTGTTTCCTTTTCTTTTAATATTTTGTCAGTGGATTAATAGCTTTCCTCGCTGTGCCTCAAGCCTATGCCAAGACAACAGAGTGTCACATTTTGAGCCTGAGGATTCAGATAAGTCTCGAGGTCAGCGACAGTCAATTATCTCATCTTTACAGTCGCCTTTAAGCTGTGTCCAGGCAATGGACTTGGATCAAAAGTGTGCTTAAGATTTTCGTGGGAAATTGTGTGAAAGATTTTGTTGAAATCACAGAGAATGCTTTAATCTGGCATTAATGAAGAGATATGATGAATTTAACATTTATAGAAGTAACTTTAATTATTTTTTCAATTGAGTCTTTTTAGAAGTTCCTGCAAAAGTTGCTAAATTTTAATATACTTTTAAAATAAAGTATGTTCATTTTTTAAATTCTTTTATTATTTACAACAACTTATATTAAATTTATACGCTAACTTGTAATACAACTTAGTCTTAAGGAAATTTCCCTTTGGAATATAACCCTTTTTCAATTGCATACTTTTAGGATAAAGTTATATAAAAGCATCTAAAGGTTTTGCTTCGTTTTGAATTTGTAAATAAGAAAACAAATTCAGTGCTTAATTAACTTCTTTCGAATGGTTGAGATACATTAAATTTAAAAAATGATTAAAACGATGTTTACTAGAATTTTTTTGCAAATTTCATGTTTGCAAAAATTTTCGGGGTCACTAAATTCTGTTTTTTTTATAAAAGCAATTCAAATTGGAATATAATAATTATTCAAAATATATATACACATATAAATATATAAATTTCTTGATAGCTTTTATAATCCTCACCAAGTTTCATTTATAAAAAGCTAAATTGTTATATTGAAACAATCGCCAAAAGTTGCTTTATGAAAACCTCGAAGCTAGGCACCAGTATCAAAAGCTGTGTGAAATTAAAAGCTGGATACACGCAGATCTAGGGCGTTTCTCTTAGAGAACCAAGCAAAGCACTTAAGACAAGCTGTCAAATATTTTCGACGGCTCGTTGCGATTAGAAGCAGTCGCAATTGTTGTAACGTTTATTGTTTTGCCATATTTTGTGAACAGATACCAACAACAAAAAAAACCTTACTAATGCGCGCAATGAGCACAGTGAAAAAAAAAAAGAAGAACTTCGCTAAGTTGAGGGGAAAAGTTTGAACTCAGGCCACAAATTGAGATGCTGACAATGTGTGCACTGATATTTTGGCCCAAACACCCAACAAGCCAGATATACGTAGAATAAAAAAAGAAAAAAATACTGTAATAACAACACGCTGCAAGTGGCAGGAGAGCTGGCTATTGGTATTGTCAGGGTGTGTGTGGGTCGAGTACATGCTAGAAATACCAAATAACTTCACTTAGTTATGCCCAAGAGCGTACCGTACAGACAAGACCGGGATTGGCATGTGAGGAGTGGGGGTAGGATTTAGCCAGGAAGCCAGCGGAATGGGGAAATGGGAAATGGGAACAGCACTTGTGTCAAATGGCGTAAACGCAAAGCAATCAGCGATGAGGCATCAATAATTCGCAACGCGTTTTCGCCTCTTGCTTTTGGCCAAAATGTGCTAGGCGAGTTCCCGTTTCCAGCCAAAACTGGTCACATTAAAACTAAAATTGCTTTCAAGTTGTGGCTTCGCCTTTGACTTGACTTTTGTTTGTGGTCTGCCTGTCGCTTGTCTGATTTATGGCGCCACTTGCAGCTGACAAGCGCCACAAAGTATGCCACATTTTTTTCACTCTCTCTCTCTCTCACACGTATTTTCTCTCTTTTTATCTATTTTTTGCTTCTTATGCTAAATGCGGCCTATTAAAGCAGCCGACGGCTCGTCGTCTGTCGCCTGTCGCCTCTCATTTTCATTTGGCTCGCTTCAGCTTTTTTCCTGTTTGGTTTTTTTTCTGTTTGTTTATATTTTATGTTTTCGCGGTCACGTTTTTATCTTTGAGAACGCAGCCCATAGAACACAAGCCGCAAATAAATTGGCGTTTGCCTTAATTTTGCCTGTGCCAAAGTGTTTTCTCTTTTGCGGGTTTACGTTTCAGCTTATTTTTATACCCTACAACAGGCGAAAGGAATAAATAGCTATATAAGAAAGTTGTTGCTCTATAAAATGTCAAGTGACTATAAAACAAAGTGTGGGGTATTTTGACAAAACAGAATAATTGCTTATTCAATTTATTGTTTCAAGTATATCTAGAAAAACATTTGTGTGCTGAAAAAGGTAAATGCTTCTTAAATTAAGTACAGGGTGTTAAGAAAATGTTCACAACTATTTTGTTGAACAGTTACATATTAACTCCATCTCCATCTTATAATTTGTCTAAATTAATCGTGAGTAGAAGGTAAAGAATACATGTTACAGAGTCTTGTGGAAGCTGCAACTAAAGCTTTATCTCTCTTAAATTAAACGCAGAGAAAATAATTTGAATTTGACATTATTCTCCATACATTTAACGTCAAAATATAAATAATTTAATTAACTGAGAGCTTATGTTATGTTAATTAATATTCTGTAATATAAAAACACTGTCATTACAGAACTACGTAAAAGTACATTAAAAAAAAAAAATTACCTAAAAATCACATATAAAATCTAGCAACAAAAATAGCTTTCCAAAACCCTAGGGTATTTTAGAGTCTAACAGTCGCAAACTTAAGACATGACCAACTGTTATTTATACGTTTCGTAGATTTTGCTTTCTATTATTTATGTTTTGTTTTGCTAACCACATTTTGATCATTTGGCGGTCTCAGCTTTGACTTTTGACAGTATCAAAACACTGGACTATTCATATGGTTATACTATATGTGTATATTTTTATGTTCATATAATTTATGGCCATCTTTTAGGTGCAGACTGCGGCAAGTTGATTTACTGTTGAATTTCAGCAAAGCTAGCGCAATTTTTGAAAGGAGTTTAAAGCAACAAAGCCAACGCTTTTCGCAAAACCAGATGATATGACACAAAGGAAAGTCATCTCCACACAAAAGAGAGAGAGAGAATGCAAGGGAGCTAGAGTGCGCGAGAAAGAGAGAACGAAACTGGTTTGCATGTGAATCCGCAAAAATTTCAGCGTACAGCCGACAGATTTTAGAAGCAAACAGTGGAAATATTTGTGAATACAAAACGAATTCAAAACGAATACAAAATCCAACTGACGCACACTACGAAATGAATGCGAGTGCGACAAACATACATACATACATACATACTCTTGGTGGAGGCCAGATTCTTACACGTCTTTGTTGGGCCTTTGATTGGACTCTACACTGCACAACAAGGCTGCAAATGCCACTGGCGTTATGTGTGCAATTGTAATTGTAATTGAAATTGAAAATTGTTGTGATGGCAACTGTCTGGGAAAGTTCCCGAAAACAAAATTGGTAGGACGGCAACTTTCCATCTGGTTTGGCAATTGGCTTGAAGTTCTTCTTAAACCGAAGTTTACCTCAGCTCTGACAAGTCTGAAACTATTTTAGCCTTCACATCATATTTGTGCCCAATTCCTACAACTTTTTCCACCTCCACCCGAAAAAACAAGAAAAATAACTTTGGTCTCCAGCTGTGGCCAAAATTTAATATTTAAAATGCAATTAAGAGCGTAATTGAAAGTTGCTACGAAATGTTCAACAAATTTGAAAACTATTCCGTCAGATAAATGCCAGCCACAAAAATGCAAATAAAGAAACTTATTAACTCGAAAGGTAAATACTCTTAATTCAAGTCATTAGAGGCAGATTTGTAGAGAAAAATAAAATTACTTCATGTTGACTTTTGTCAATTTACAACATTTCGTATTTTTCATTTATGTTCTATACACAATTTAAATGTCATTTAAAAATGGTTAAATTGAATGCAAACTGATGCCAATTAAGCTCAACTACACAGCAATGTTTTTCTCAATCAACTCGGATTCACTTTATGGCATTTCTATAATACCCAAAAAGTGTATAATGAATAACTTGCATCAGTCTTACAAATTTCAGCAGCTGGTAAATAAAATTATTTGCAGGTGGTAAATAAAATTTGAATGCAAATAATGAAAAACAACCTGACTTCTGTTTAGATAAAAGCTCTTTTAAATGTCGCCACATGTTCGAGTTTGTGGATAGGGGAGCAGGCAATGGGAGCAGGCAAGGGGAAAAACAGTTTATCTCTGTGCCATATTCTAAAGCATATTGTGCCGGCTCTAAAAAGATGTCAAGGCCTAAATGTGAAATGCATTTAAAAATCATATTTTTGTGCAGCAAATAATTGAACAAAAAAAGCAAAGACATCAACAAAGAGATAGATAGAGAGAGGGAGGAAGAGCGTGAGAGAAAGAGAGCGAGAAAGGTAATCGCATTCGTATTGCGTGTCAACTGATAAAAATATTTGAAGCACGCTAAAATTCTAATTTTGTCGATAGAAAACAAATTAAAAAAATATATATCAATTCTATATGTATACCCTGCAATGGTCAACAAGAGGATGTGATAAAAGCAAAACAATGATTATAAAATAAGAAGCAAAACCTATACATTATTTAGCTTAAAAATATTTTAGTTTAAAAATATTATTTTTACCTTAACTTTATTTATCTCAAAAATTTTTTAGTTTTAATTTTATTTAAATTTTTTTTCCAACTCTGATATGACCATTTAAAATTCAGTTCTGGGGTATTCGCTGTGTCTGCAGCAAAATATTAGTTGTTTAACTATTTGATTAAAACGAGACAAATTCGTATGCTATGCAGACTATTTAATTGAAATTTATGCATGTTGCAAATGACATAGATTACAGTTATTACACATACACACATAAATATACACTCAAATATTTGCATACGTGCAAACATTTCTTAAAAATCAATGTACTATTTCTTTGATTGTTGTGGCGAAGAGGGGAGGAGGGTGAAAAACGCAAAGCCAACGGCTAACATAAATTGTCAGTTGCAAATCCTTGACAAATCTGCTGCATTGGTTGGCTTCTTGTTCATCTGTTTCTTCTGTCTCCGCTTCTATTTTGGCGGTCTTCTTTTGGCGTACTTTGCGAGATAAATCTTTATTGCCTCATTTTGGGCTCAAAGCTGATTTCGTTTGCCATTCTGTATGCCTTGTCTCAACTTACTTACAATATTCGTTGCCAAACTAACTGTGCCTGCCCGCCTGCCCGCCTGCCACTCGCTTTTCCATTTTCCACCCATTTTCCCAGCCTCTTAGCAAGTGTGGCCAAAAAGACAAAAGCTAGCAGATAGCGTCGACTGTGAAAAGCCCGCATTGCTACCAACAACAGCAACAACAAAAGCAAACACAAGTGTAATAACATCAACAACAACTTGAAGAATAAAACGACAAAAGTTTTTAGCAATGAATGACAAATAAAAACGTAATACATTTCAAACGCCCAACACAAAAAAATAAAAATGTGGAAGCAATGAAAATTACCCAAGAAAAACTAAATGGAAACCAAAAAACTTTTCCGTTTTGCCCATTTTGTTGCCTGTCCACTGTCTACTGTTCACTTGACTTTAATTTTTACCCATAGCCAAGGGCCGGGCCAAGATTGTAGTTAATAATTAATCTGCCGCCTTGCCAAAAACGTACTTAAAGCCTGGCCAAACATTTTGCCAAGTTCGACTTCAGCGAGCACTTTTCGTTGGGTCTTAAGTTTTATTGCTTTTACCAATGTTTGCTTATACTTATTATTTGGTACATAAAAATATCTTATTGATGGGAAATCGGGGTCTAAGGCAATCAGGTCGAGACAGGACGTGAAAAATGACTAGACGAGTTCTCTGACAAGGGTCAAACAGCATTTAGTTAATATTGGTAGCTTATAAAAGTTAAGAGAGTGAGAGAACAAGATAAGCCTTATAATTTAATAAAGAAATAGATTGATTATATTTAAAAGGAAAGATTCAAGACAACAAGTTTAATTTGGTTTTTTTATTAAACCAACAATAATAATGAAAATGACCCCAAGGCTATTTAGTTCTAATTAACATAACTTTTTTTTAATTATAACATTTTAAGCCTTTTATAGAGTAATTGCATAATATTGTTTAGCTTATTATATATTGTCACTTTTCGCCAAAATATTCCTATTAATTAATGGTTTAATTTTTGTAGTTTTCAGTCGTAATTTCTAGCTGAAATTCCCGTTACACTTGCAAATACAAACTAAACAATTTTAGCATTTGATTGCATGTTTAATTTCCCACAGGATTTTCCACGTTGCATGTAAAATAAACATCTAACAACATCGGAGTTTTCATGGTTAACGCCAGCAGAATAAGCATCTCACAAAAAAAAACTAAGCTAAAATGTATGAAAATAAATAAGCTACCATATAAAGTTGGTCTAGTACTCACATTAAGCATACGCCATGTAGCACATTACGTATACGCATCCAAAAAACACAATCGCCGCTCTGTGCCTTTCTGTGGCTCAACGCCAGTGAAATTTAAATACAACCGCCTGTAATTATGAAGTACCCGTCGCACTGTGGACGCCACGAAAAGTCACACACACCCGTACACACACTCGCACACACACACAACCGAAGCCGTAACTTTGTATTTGCTTAAACAGCAGCTGGCACAGCCGCTTTGTTTGCTTTTCATATAAATTGTTTCGCACAATTTTCGCCACTGTTTTCCCTTTTTTTTTTGCTTTGCTTTGTTTTCGCTTTGCCTTGTTGGCTGTGTGTTTTAAATTTTCATACTACACACAGTTTCCGTATTTTTCTTTTGCCCGCACGTATCTCATTTAATTTTTGTTACATTTGTGTTCTGCTTTCGGCTACTTTGCCATATTACTAAGCGTGTTTTAATAAGCTACGCAATTTGTTTACATATTTGGCATATTTGGCATTCCATTCCACAGTTTAGGCAGTTCTCTTTGGCCGCGGCTTCAACTGTAAAACAGAGAGAAAAGTTACATAGTTTCAGTTATAGTTACTTGTTTATTTTTGGTGTTGTTTTTTTTGTATTTGTGAATTTATAACCGGGACAATTCCAACAATTTGAACTTTCAGCAAACGGCCAACAAAAGTTTTAGCTACAAGTAAACAACAAATGGTAGCTATTGCGCTGTGGCTTAAATAAATAAAAAAATATGTATACACAAACATACATACATATTGACGCACGACTTCGCGATGTTCCTGTTACTTGAAAGTAAACCAGGTTAAGCGTTATGCTACCCACTGCCAGGACATACATAAATAAATAAACAACAGGCAATGATCATGCACAAAATACCCTGTACTTTAATTAACAACAAGATTTGTTGTTGATTTTAATAAAATAAATTAGCTAGTTTGAAGCAATTTAACTACAATATTGCGAAACATTTAATATTATTTATATGTAAGTTAATTATTTATAAACCTATTATAAAACTTCCATTTAAATTTTAATTTATTATCCTAGTCAAAAACTTAAATGCTCAATCTTTAAAATTAAAAGAATTTTTTTGTATTTATATTAAAATAATCTTTATATTCAACTAAACTGTTCAAAAATGTGTTCTTTTAATATGAGCTTTAGAAATGTCTCTGACAAAATACACTCCTTATCAATAATACAGGGTATATAAGCGCTCAGAGCATTTGTCAAGCGACGCTTGGAGCACCTTGAAAAGAAATACTCGTAACCAGGAGAACTATACGACTCTATAGTTATGTTGGCTCTGGCATTATTTGTAGGTGTAAGAGCTACCTGCTCACAAGTGCGCGGCACATAAAACACTCTAGAAACGTGCTGCAACTTTAGACAGGTACATGCCACAACAACGGCAACCATATAAAAGGGTGTGTATATTTGCTGGAAAGTTATGGCAAAGCATTGAAAATAAAGAATAATAATATGGGTGTGCATGTGTGAGCATCAAAGCTGCTCCATAGAAATCCCTAGAAATCCCTAGACATTATCGGAAATACAGAAACAACAAAAGTGACCATAACACGCAGTAAAAGGAAGAGGCCAGGGAAAACTGAATTTTCAGACAATTTGATTTAGCTTTGATTTAGCATCTATTCAACTGTGCTTATATTCAATTGATAGCAATCAATGCAAATATACAAGACTATTTACAATATCCGATTTGGGATGTAATCATCTTGTAATAGATGCAATTGAGTTTATTGTTTAAGTTTAAGTTGTTAAGCTAATAGTCTAAAATATCAAGCAAGTTGTGCAATTAAAGCTCAAACAATATTTGTTTCCATTTCAATAAATTTATTTCGTTTTTAATATTTATTGGAGTTTAATGGAAATATAAATTTTGTACTAATTTTGCAATTGCATATTTTTATAAATGATTTTTAGAATTTAAATCGGAATTAGAAGCAAATCGAAGAATATTGCTGTGTCTGTTGAATAAAATGTACAAATAATGACACAAATTTAATTCCTAAAATATCCAAGTCAAATAAAAGTAAGTTAGTTAGCAATCCTAAATAAAATTATTTAGATGTATTAACTAAGCCGTATTAATTATATGGTATGCATTCTATGAATCGATTGATAGACTTAAATTGGGATTCAGATTTATTTTCAGCAAGTAAATTAATTTATGTTAAATATGTTAATTTTTTTTTTTATTTTAAAATTATTTGTGTGCTTCTTTTTTGTAGCTTGCAAAGAAATGCACTTGAGCAGCGCCGTAAACAAAATAAAGTAAGAGAACATACAAAAAAATACAAAAATATTCCACGCCCTAGAAGCCAAATGAAGGCTGCAGTGTACAAAAAATGAACCGAAAATAAAAAATAAAACAACATTCAGTACAATTTTGTGAAAACTGTCTGAAAAATGCGAGCATATATTTTTCAATGGTAAACCGATATGTTGCTGCGCCTGACAGCATGCAATAAAAACAAAAAAGAACAAGCACACACATACTTTTACACTCACACTCGTACTCACACAGGGATATACGTAAAAGTGGGCGGAGGCCTGAAAGTGCTCAAAACGCAGCACGCACAGAGCTTTGGCAAACCGCTGATGTGCAAACAATAAAGTTCAAGGATATGCTCACATCTGTGTGTATGTGTTATGCGCGAGTTTGTGTATGTATGTATGCGTGTGTGTGTGCGGGGTGCCATATGTAATAGAGTTTGTTGCATACTTTGTGGTCGCAGAGCCCGTGGGTCAAGTTGCGCCTATGTTGACTCTAGCAGCCCAGTTAATAACACACACCCACACTCACCCACACACACACAACATGCATGCTGTGTGTGTATTCTCTGTCAGGCTGTTTGTTGGATTTTAATTATGCTAATGCAAAATGCAAGCAACACACACTGTGTTGCATGTGTTGCATGCACCTTGAAGAGCTGAGAAAACGTTTTTTGACTTTAATGCGGCTTCTTTTGACCTTTTGAAGCAAACACGTTTGCAGTGGCAATTTTAGGTCAAGTGTGACAGCATTTGGCAACAATGCTGTTGAAGCATTCGCTTATGCAGTAAATTAATTAGAGCACTTTGACTTTGTCTCTGTTTTCCTCTCCACAGTTTCGCTTACATCTTTTTGTTGCTCTTAATTAAGAATTCAAACAGTGTGGCTCTCTCTCAGTCTCTCTCACTCACTCTGCTCCTTTTTGCACTCACTCGCATTCTTGTGGAAGTATTGTATTTAATTACTTCGACTTTCCAGTGGAAGCGGAGAAAGCACAGCTAAAAAGTGAAGAGTAACCAGTTGTCTGATAATTGCCAAAGTACACAATTCTAATTAGTCGTGGATTAATGTTTAGTGCACTTGATTGTAAAACACTTCAAAAGGGGTTGTCTTCATAAAACTAGGGTAACTTTTTACTATAACTAATTGCAGTTTCTTATGCACGATTTAATTTTAGTCGCAATGCGTAATTACATTTGTTTCAATTAATTTAGCAGGGCGTCAAGCTAAATAAGTTTTTATTTTAAATAATACTTCCAAGGTAAATATTTTCCATTTAAAGATATTATATGTACCTGTTTTATTGTGAAGTCTATATATTATTGTCAACATGACGTAATATCTTTGCATTATTATTTTAATACACACTGCCAGCTTCAATATTGAGCTGTAAGCATCATAATAGAATTATCTGTACTGTTGTTATCAAGAACTAAACAACATTATGAAAGGAGCTGAAGAAATGCCCCCCGTGGCTGGCAACTAATGAAGCACGCTTATTGAAAAGGCCAAAGCCGAAGTGCTAAATCATGATGACAAATGATATACGTAATTATCAAGAGCTCTGTGATAAGTTTATTCATTATTACACAGGCAAAAGCTTGTCAAGAATCATCATAGCTAACGGAAAATTATTAATAATGAATTCATATTCTCACGCAGAGTCTAGTACAAAGTTATAGAGTACACAATATAAAAGGAAATATTTCAAGAAATATTTTCAGCATATTATTTATCATTTGCAAAAAAAAACGCAAATTAAAGATTTAGTCTAAACAGACTGATATTTTATAAAATAAGCGAAGTTTTAATAATAAGAACTAAAAGTCGAAGATTTTCCTAAAAAAAGTGAGGCTGTACTTAACATGATAGTACCAAGAAAACATTTAATTAACATAAAAGCTTTTTTCATTTACATTATAAAAAATGAATACATCTTAAATCGTTAAGATTAAATAAACCAATTTTATGTATACTCTAAAAAAGAGTAATTAAAATAATCTAAGTCAAAAAGCTATGCAACTCGACTTGCAAATATTTGCGATATATTTCCACATGCAATCGAAATAAAATATTCAGTTGGGAAATCTAAAATTGAAATGTATCTAACCTGGCTAAAAAATGCTCCAACACAACAAGATTTAATTAAAATTGTGTACATAAAACATTTCGACAAGCTTTAAACTTATTCACAGCAAAATGTTGAAAATGAAATTAAAATCATTCAAATTTTTAAAATCACTGTGGACGGCAGTCCGCGCTAGTGACGAAGGCAGCACGAAGGGTGTTGGAATTTCTCTGTACCTGACTGGCAAATGCGTGTAATTTTCTCAGCCACTCTGATTGGTTTTCTGGTCTTATCACAAATCACAAATCTGCGGCACACAATTTAGGCAAAAGTGCCAGGGGAAAAGAAACGACCGCAGACACCTCTAATGGTGAATGCGTCGTATAGCAGGGAGTAAGTGTCACACACACACACTTGAGTTAGGTCAGAGTCACCGTCAAGTGGCGCGCGATAAGCGAAGACTCGAATCGCGGATGTTTCAATTTATCGGCACCTCTGGGATCCACACTATTTGCATATGTAATTTTGCCAAACTTTAAGACTAGTATAAACACACACGACACTCTGTTAATTGGTATTGAGAATCTCGTCAAAATGCACGTGAAAAACTGATACACGCGACAAATGATTGAATTGATAACCGCACGCGTAGGCAGACACGAAACAACTAAACGCGGACCGCAGCGCCCAAAAGTCGGCAACTGTCGCCTACAGATGCCGATATGCACAGTTCAAGCGCAACAGCATGAACAATTGCGGCAAGACAGGTCTGTTATGCTGCTGCCGAAGAGGCCCTACGCAGCCGAAGTTCGTTCACTTCGTGTCAGTTATCAGCTGTACGCTTCGGATGCTGGGCAGAGAGAGAGAGAGAGCGAATGCTGTTTCTCTCTTGCAGATACAGCATTGAGAAGTTGTGGAACGTATGGCAGAATATGTTCCACATGGATAAACCGGCAAATTTGCTTACTTGTTCACTGGGTCAGTATACAATCTGTTTGCATGTGCGAATGTGTGTGTGTGTGTGAGTATGTGTGTTGGTTGCTCTCTTCACATTGTCAATGGTACAAATGCCGGCATGGTATATTTGTGGATTACTTTCTGATTCGGCTTTTTGTATTGTTGTTGTTGTTAGTGCAAGGCTTTGGTTTTTGCCTTTGACTTGGCTTACAATTTTATTTGTTGTATTGCGCATTTTGTGGCTGTTCGTTGCATACTTTTCGACTGTACTGTGCATTTTTGCGGTTGCCCTTTAACTTCATTTAAATGACGAAGACTGTGCGGGTTTCACTCCAAAGACAATCGCCAATTTAAGCTGCAAATTAAATCAATATGTTTATGACTCAAGCCAAAAATCATTCGAGCAATCAAATTGTAACGTTATCCTTATCGAATGACTTAGGCTGCTTTTGGCCACACACCTGTCGACCTGAGCCGTTGACAAATAAATTCGCTGAGTTGTCATTCGTATATGAATTTAACGCTTCAACTGATATAAAGACATTGTCCGATTTTCATGCGTGCCCAACGATGATAATCAAGCTGTTATTCTGTTATTCAGCTTCGGACTTTGCTTTCATCTCGGATTTAGACGGTCCACAGGCTGGCACGCAATCAGCAAAACAAAAAACCCAACGTCTAAACGATGAGGACAATTTTCTTAACTTGGCGTAAAGTGGATTTTCATAGGCTTTTCAGTCAGGCATTAAAAAGGCCGATAGAGATATATATCAACAGGTTCTAAAAGCTTATAATTTATACTAAGTAATAAATAGTAAACAATAAATAATTAAAGACTTTTTAGCAGTTTTGGTTCCACTATAATTACAATTCATTCGTTAGTATATTTTTGCCATAAATGGTATATTTTGCATCTTGAATTTTTTGAATTTTTAACTTATTTGATTTTTATAGTTAACTTAAAAAATTAAAAACTTGGAACTCACAAATGAATAATCCGGTATTTGTATTTTATATTGCGGTTTCAAGTACAAGAAAAATATTAATAATAAATTTATATTAGTTCTTGGATCTGCTTATATAATAAAATATATTGTACTGTCACGTTTTATGCTTATAAAAAAATGGAATCGATTCGAAAAAACTACACACAAATTCATTGAATTGAAAAATTTGAGTGGAACATACAATACAATATGATTAGCTAACACAAGAGGGTGCAAAAGGGGCAGTAAACAGTTACGACACAGGATAGACATAGACAGAGCGACAGACAGAACAAGGGCGCTGAGATGGGGGTGGGAAAAGGATAAGGATGGGGAAAGACATTTACGAGCGTTTGAGTTTGACAGATTTCTTTTATTAAAGCGACAGACAGTGAAAGAAACTGGCAAGCGCTCGAGCATATTAAATTCAATTGTATTCGTATGTGTGTGTGTGTGTATAAAAGTTGTGGAAAATTTAATAAAAACAAGCCGCAATATAGACAAGCCGATAAAATAAAAAACATAGAAGCGAAAAAGAAACGAGAATCACATAAAGACGTCATAAAACACGTTGCGCACTTGAGCGCGTTTTACCACACTGGCAAAGAGAGTGTGCACAAAAGGCCATCAAAGCAGAGACACAAAGTGAGTAGCGAAGAGCATTTTCAAACTCATATCAAGGCAGAAAGAAACACACAAAAGAGGGAATAGTGGAGAGGGGAGTGGGGAGTGGGGAGTGGGAAGAAGCCAACACCTCTACACTGCCTGCTAGCAGTTTGACGTCCAAAGCAGCACTTTCAACACTTTTACATGATGTGCGTATCAATCAACATCATCAGTCTGGGCGCCTAATTAATGAAATAATTAACTTGCAACTTTTATTTGTGCTTAAGTGCTTTCCCAGCACTTTCTTGCACACTTTCCCACACACACACACACACATTCAAATTCACATACATATACATGCGTACATGTGCACACGCAAACAATTAATTTCATCAGCAACAATAGACAAAATAAACAAGCTAGACAAAAGCAAAAAGCAAAAATGTAGCATATTTCTAGGCGCTGCCATTGCATAAACAATAAAGTCAAGGTCTACTCCAAGATACACACGCATTCAAGTCCCATATATGCCAACGGAAAGAAACCCCCTATAAGAAATACCGAATGAGCTTAAAAGAATGAAATCAGTGTTTTTTCTTTTTTTTCCTTAACAAAAATATTGCTTAGCAGACAAAATTCTCTTGAAGCTCACGGCGCACAAAGCCCTTAATTTGTGGCTGTAAGAACAGATTTCTTTAGTGCGAATCAAAGAAAAACTAATTTCTGATTACGTTATAAGTAAAACTCTTGATTGGGTATCTAAAAAAAATCTATTTAATTTTTTTGATATATTCATATACAACACTTATTAATATTAAGTATTTAGAAAATAAAGCAAATTTTTATCAAAACTTTACTGAATCAAGATCAATTAAAAATGAACAATAAACTTAAATACTCCAACTACCTCAACAAGTTTTTCTATTTTTAAATAATTTCCATTAACTGAAATTACTAAAATCAATTTTATTCCCTACTCAAGCACAAGTTAATCCCGAAATCGCATAGAACTCTCTATAGAGTTAGAGCACAGCAAACTCCACAAGAAATGGGAGCAAAAATGCCTGAGTAAGCAAAAAAATTAGAAACGCCCCAACAAAAAAGGCAAAAAGGAAGAAGGCTAAAACAAAACTTGATGAGTGTGTCAGCATAAGCAGTTGCAGATACACACACACAGATACACACTCAAACATACCACAACAACAAGAACAACAGCCTGAAAACGAGAGCAACAAATAAATCAACAAATCAAAGAACTTAACTAAGAAATAAACGAGTCTCGACGTGGCGCGGCAAGCACAATGAATTAACCCAATGTATACATAGGTTAGTCAGTGCGATTAGACGGGCCGACATGCACAAACATGTGTAGAACAACAGACACATACAAACATACATACATATATACTTGGCATGTATATACATATGTACATATATTTTGATGTAGAAATGTAGCCTGACAGCAGCATGAGTGATTAACAATGCTGATGAGGATGAGAATGAAGATGGGAATGGGAATTGGAATAGGCATAGGGAGAAGGAGAAAGAACGCTGACAAGGACAAGGACTAGGAGAGTACGCCATTGCCCATGCCAATTATGTGGATTAGCCACAATGGTGGCTGACTGGGCCAACTGTCAGTCTGTCACTCCGTCGGTCTGTCGGTTGACTGCTCGGCGACGCGTCGCCATTACTGCGAACTCGACTCGACTCGACTCGAAACTTTTGGCAGCGATTTGTGACGCTTCGGCAATTAGTCAAAAGCAGTTAACACGCCCTTAATGCGAAAGCGCTGCGTCAAAATTGTGCAGAGCGAATAATTTATTAGCAAACACTTAAGAGCCGTGCAGTGAAACATTTATAGAATATATTGTACCAGAGATCGCAAATAATAGTCATGTATGGGCATAAAATATTAACTGAATATAATAGATTTTGTATTCAATTTTTATCATAACAATTACTTAATTTATGTTTCCAATTTCTTATATTTTGAAATAAATTCAATAATAATGTAAATTTGTTTAAAAAATGAAATTAAATGATCGTTTAAAACATTTGGTATTTTTGAGGCCCTGCAACTATTATATTGTATGAATTTTCATATTGAGTTCAAAAATATCCTACAGGTAAAATTGCCGACTTTGCATTAATTTAATTTCAAAAAAATATAATATCTTCTATGTTAGATAAAATGCTTTGTGTATGCTGTATTTAAAGTTTGTATCTATTAAGTTCACCTCGATGATAAGTTGTTTCTTCCTGCTGGCCAATGCTCGTTTTAATCTGACTACAATATTATATATGTAAATAGCTGCCATAGAAACGATCGTTTTAATACTGGAAAATAAATCTTTTTGATATAAATAAAAGGCGCAAAGTGACTAAAAGCGCTGCTCGTCAAAGGGAAATGAAAATTGGTGACGTTTAATGACTGGCGTTGCTCTTATTTGTTGGCTATTGTATAAATTGCATGGAATATCGGCTATAGCTCTCTCTCTCTCTTTTTGCCACTCTTGCATATCAATTAACCCATTTTGGCAGAATCAAACCAATTTGCCAACAGCGCCGCATACAACACTTCAAAAATCAAAGCAGTTTTCCGAAAAAAAAAAGAAGAAAAATAGGGGGTAAAATCCTTTCGTATTTTGCTCCTCATTGCCAATTAAGTTTAATTGCCTGGCAGGCTGAATGGCTCCAGGGCCAACTACTTGAGATATGCATACAAAGTGTGTGCTTAAATTTAGCAAAAATGCATGCCCCTCCTCCTTCTGCCTTATTGGCCCAAGGGCTGAGGGTATTGGGGGTTGTTCCCGCCCCCCAATTCGACCTGACTGTGGCCCATTTAACAATCAATTTATTCCACAATAATATTGCTTTTGTGGCAGAGGCTCTGAGGTAAGATTGAATTGTTGTTTGGGGCACATAAATTCATAACTGTTGTTGCCACATTTCCGTTGCATATTCATGCAATTATTCAGTGCAGTTCGATGCGATTCCGACTCTAATTGGCCTGATTTAGATACGGGAGAGCCAGTTTATTGCAACCAGCAATGTTTTTGTTATATTTAGCAACTGTTGCACGGCTTCCATTGGCAATTGGCTATTGAAAAGGGCGAAAATTCAATTGGTTGGCTCTCGTATAAAAATAAATATTGAGTATAATATCCTGTAAGTAAAGCATGCAAGTGTATTCATTTAACAGAGAAATTACTGAATATGAGTAAGCATAATTTTGAATATAATTATATTAATAAAAACATAAACATAAACACAAAACAATCAATCAAACTTGATGATTATAAATAGTTATTTTATAAGAATATATATGTTACGTTTCTGTTTAGGAAAACAGCCAATCCTATTTTACCAAAGAGGCTTCCACTGACTTTAAGCGATTCCCTATGAATGCAGGCGTGCCAGAAGGCAAATGCACATGTCTTAGAACTCTCTTGCAGTTGGCTAAAGTCACGTTCTTATGACGTACAATCGCAGAGCTCTCTCTAAGCCAGCTTCAGCTAGTACAGCATCAGCTTCCAGCCCACACATCAGATGCAACAAATAAACAAAATCTGTTGACACACTTCCTTACCTCTATAAGAGTATGCAGACTGTTGTGAAAAAAGTAAATATAGATGTGTGTCTGTGCGCAAATCATATGTCTGTCAGATCGTTTGCGGCATATACCAATACATGCACATATGTGTGTGTACACGGTACGTATGCGTACTATCATGCGGTCACGTAACGCATACGCACAGTTGCCAGTTGTCTGCAACCGAAATTTAATGTTTGCTCTTGACAACATCTTTTTTTATTAAGCCAAAAATAAGAAAAATACACATAGTGCAATATAAAATATAAATATATATTTTTATATGGTATATAAAATATAAATCACATTTGACACATATGAGCGCACAACTACAAAGGATACATATAGAATACATATAAAATATACTCGCCCAGAACTAAACTCCTCTTTAAACTTCAATTACAAATATATATCATATTATAATTAATCTGTATTAAGTCAACAACTTTGGCTGTCATTCGGCTGGCCTCCCTTATAGAGAAGTCCATGGAAAAGAGAGCTCGATTGCTGCTGCAACTGCCGCGGATTACCGTCCTCAACGATCCGTCCCTGCTCCAGCACTATAATGCGCTCATAATCCAGTATGGTGCTCAGACGATGCTGTAAATAAATAAAGACAAAAAGAAAAAACATTGCCAAGTCGGAAAATGAACAACGAGTTGAGATTTGAACTCACGGCAATGGTTATAATTGTGCGACCCTGGAAGGCCTTGTCAGCCGCCTTCAGTAGAGCGCGCTCTGTGCTGCTGTCCAAGGTACTTGTTGCTTCATCCAGAACAAGGCAGACGGAGCCTCGCAATATGGCACGTGCCAGGCAAAGCAATTGCCGATGCCCAGCACTAAGGCTGATGCCGCCGTCAGTGATTTCCGTGTCTGCCAGAGTCGAAAAAAAGAAAAACAGGAGAACAGGTTATAAAGGTACATACATAGGTATGTACATTCAGCATCAGGTGGCCATCGTACAAATAAAAATATATATATGTAATAAAATGTGGCTTTTAGTGCGTAATTAAAGTTGTATTTAATAAGCGTGACGTTATTGCTGCTCGGATAAGCACGCATTTAATTCCTAACGAGGCGTATTAATCTGAAGGAAAACTACGTGTTCCAAGGGCGTGGCTCCAAGTAGAACCTCGCTATATATCTGTATAAGGGCCAAGGTTTGTCATGTTGCAGGATAGTTTCCTGAGATTAATCTGATTGATGCTTAAGTACGAGTCGTATAATTGCAGGTACATATAATTGAATTAGTGCAATAATTAAAGGTTTAGTGGGCAACATGTTGAGAAAGAGTTTATAAATGCAGAGGGTCGGACTCAGAGGCAACGCTAATCAGGAAGAGGAAGACAAGCAAAAATATACCATAAACTGCAAATAATAACCTTAATGAAAAATAAACATATTTTCAATATTTACAATTGATCAATACCTTCGAAATTAATTTTATTGAACAGTTAAATTCGAAATATATTTAATTGAGACCTTAATTAGGCATTAAAATTAAATTGACCCTAATTGAAAATGGGCCTATAAAATATAACATGCAGTTAAACTTGGTGTATGATTGCTTTAATGTTGAATTTTAAATGTATTCAATAAATAAAGACCTGCGAATCTAATCTTACAGTTAAAGTTCATATTAGTGTTTGATTTAATTGATTTTTTAAATACTAGCTGAATATTCGTAGCAAATCTTTTCAATGACAGCACACTGCCAACTCGTTGATAAAAAAAGAATGTGTATAGTATGAATGGAAAATCTCTCTTTCAATGCAAACATCAACAAATAACTCACTCAAACGAAATCCATTTTTTGTTAGCTATAAACTGGCTATCAGAAGCATTTAAATGACATTTAAACATCAGTTTGAAGCACGTCCACAACTTTGAACATGGCAAATGGCAGCACTGAAATCTGACAGTCCGTTTAGAGTGGTTAATCAAGTTGGTTTCACGCAAATATACTTGATGGATACACATGTAGCATACAACGTATTTGCCACATCTGAGCCAATCAGCACAAAAAATCAAACATGCATGAACGTTACTTCCTTCTTTTTTATTTTTGGATTTTTTTATTTTTATTTTGAGCAAACATCAAACAGACAAGATGGTTAGAGAGGATTGGGAGTGGGAGGAGTTTAGGGTGAAAAGCTGGCGAGTCGGCCAAGCCAAACGTCATGTTTGCTGCCAAAAATAAACATGATTTTTTCATAAGGCAAACACACACACACACACTCACACACAGCTAGCAGAGTCACTGAGCCGCAGTACCAAAAACTGACTCTCAGTTTGCTTGTTTACACAATAAAAACAAGAAAGACTGACAACTGTCGAGTGCCCGACTATAAGATACCCGTGACGCATTTAGGTATGTCCTAAAAAGCAATCACAACTTAAAAGCAATCACAACTTAAAAGCAATTTAAAATCAAGTATTGAACTAAATTATATTGATAAAGTGAAAAATAAGTCATAAAATAAATTTTAAACGAGTTTATTTGTATTCTATGTTCTTGCGATTCTGATAAAATTATATTTTAATTCAAATTATTGGGGTTATTAATAAAATTCAAGGATCGCAAATAAGCGTTGAGTCGGAAATAAATCGAGTACCAAAAATATGACAGAGACATTGTGAAATTAAACAGAAATGAGGCATTTATAAATGTCCGAGTACCAAAATTGGTTGATCTCAAAATGTCAGCATAGCTTTTTTTCTCATTTACGAACATTGCAACAAATGCAATATACCCCTTTACTATACTAATACCTGGTACATTAAGCAAGGGTATGGGGCGCAAAAAGCTGGTGCAATGTGCGGTGAATTGGACTTACCCAGACCGAGAGGCAACTGAACGTTGACAAACTCCTTCAGCTGTGCCAATTCAAGGCAATTCCACAATTGCAAATCCGAATAATAACCATGCGGATCGAGATTTTCACGAATTGTTGCATTGAACAAATGCACATCCTGTGGAATTATCGATAATCTGGTACGCAACTCGTCGACTCGTATCTGCTCAATGTCCACATTATCGATGCAAATGTGTCCACTTGTCGTCTGTAATACTCCAAATAGGGATAGAGCCAACGAGGATTTGCCGCTGCCCGTCCGGCCACAGATGCCAATCTGTAAGTAGAAAAGGTAAGGGTGAAATTGGGTGGATAGGCAACTTGGAAAGATGGTCTACTATGTAGTCATTGGCAATTGGCAGTTGCAGCATATTTTTATATATTTATCAAGTAGTTTGCATGTATGGAGTAAGTTATTAAATCAAATTTAAACATATATATTATTGCAACTTTCTCTTCGGAGCGAAGACATATATTATAATAATTCTAGTTCATAATTTCTGAAATTACTTGAGCTTCGATTATGAAAATTTACTGTGAGGTCCAATAAATGTATTTAACTAGTAACAATTTCTTCTGTATTGGAATATCAGAAAATATTATATATCAATTTTATCTATTTTCTTTTTCCAGTTTTTGAAACACACACTTTGTAACTTTATATTACCCTTTAATATAATATTATAAAGAAACTTGTGTGACTGTAATATGCAATAATAATGTATTTGTAAGATTTAATTATTGACTTAAATGCTGATTATTTCCCCACATCCTTAATGCAATTTTGTGCACAATTAATTGGTTTAGAGTCCAACATATGTTATTGTATTACATATAATAATACACAAAAGATATAACTCCTCATAAACCTAGTCAAAACATATATTATTTGCTGAAACAATTTTATTTCCTCATTTCGTCAAAATGTATTCACAACTAATTATAAATGGATTTAAACATATTTTCCCATTACATATTAATTATGCCTGAAAATTGTATAGTATCATATTTTAATAATGTTTTAGTCAAGCCACATAAGCATAGATATTGGTATTGAAGCTATTTTTGCTTTATTTTAAATTGCAAAACAAATAACCAACTGACATTTTACGTAACTATAATATTTCTGTGCACTTTTTTATCAGAGAATTTTATCATGTTTGTCTACATATTTTTCTATCCCAATATTTGGCTTTGACTGCCAAAAATTTTGTTTACAAATGGTTGGAAATGTAGCAACTCATATTTTTCAAATATAGACGGGCGTGGCTCTAATACTTTTACTCATACTAAATTAGAAGATAATTCAATTCTTCATTTTTTAAACTGCCAGAATAAAAATTTTGCAAAAAAAAACCAAACATAACTAAACTTAACTATGTAAAATATTCTACTCCGTTTGGAAATCATTTTTATTTAAACCAAGCTATGAAAGTTGAAAGTCTACTTATTTTTACGAATCTGGCCATTTTTCTAGTCAAAACTGTCTGTCACTTTAGTCATGTTATTTCACAAGTAATTGTTGATACGATTTTTTCATAGTCCAGGCTATTTTTAAATAAGGAATTTATAATTTCTGTGTATTTTTAGTCAGTGTATCTTTTAGTTAGTTCAAAGGGACCTTAACTAGACATGGAAAAAAACGTATGTAAGTATCATCGTGCATTTTTCTTGTGCTGACTTTTCAATGAGCTGTTGACTTTATAGACTGTGTGGCGAATTTCAAAGCTGGTCAGATTGGTTTCGGCTTTGGTTAGTTTGTGGCCAAAGTGCACATTCAACTTTCAATGGATCCAGCTCTGTTGCACTTACAGTTACACTTTGTTGAGCCTGTGTTTGGGCTACTTACACGTACATATTTGATGTGATTGTATTTCAGTCCGTAAGGAATTTAATGTGCAGTGAACCCCTCAAAAAACAAAAGGACTTACCCGTTGACCTGCTGGTATCTTCAAGTTCAGGTGGTTGATAACATTGTGGCGTTGTCCTTCATAACGCAGGCTGACATTCTCAAAGTTGATGTCACCACGTTGTGGCCATGAAATGGGAACGCTTTGGTCTACAGAAACAGAAAGAGAAACACAGATAAGATGAATGTAAACAAATGCTTAGACGCGTGTTAATTTCTACATCTAAAACCAATTCAACAAAGCATGAAAATTTGCGACCTTTTGCACCCGCAACTGTCAGTTGAAAAAAATAGAAAATTAAACCAGCTAAGCAAAAACTGATAAGGGCAAAGAGCAAACAAATTAAGTTAATGAAAAGGGTTTCAGCATCATCATCATCATTAACATAGAAGTTATTAAATATATAGATAGTGACAATTTGACTATTTAAAAATTCTAAAACCTAAGCATGGTATTATGATTTTGAGAACGCTTTAAAATACTTTCGATCAAGTATTCACTGCCCAATTTCTCATTACATAATTAAGTAAGAACTTTAAAAAACTTTTAGTCAAGTAATTAAGCACTGACTAAATATCCAGGTATTTCCAAGTGTTCTTTTTGCTTTATTTTGACCATAATTTGTTATTGTGATTTACTGCAGACGTAATGGAGGTGCTAGGACTCGATAAAAAGGACGACAAAATCACTTATTTGATGAGGCAATCGAATCAGAATATTGTGATTATGCCATCACAAGATGCTCGGCAAATATTTTTCAATGAAATCATCGAATTTTACGAAAAGAGATGTTTCCTAAAAGAAGACAAAATGCATGTGCCGATACAATACAAAATAGGTAATTCGCAAAATCTTAAATTTATGAAATATTTATAAACTGAAATTACAAATTTACTTTTTCTTTCTATTTTTGGTTAGGTGCCGAGAAAGCGGACGAATATTGATTAATTACAAATATAATAAGCTCAGCAAATAAATGATATAATTTTGACAAAGTTTTCATGCTATAAATCAATTGGCCATCAATTGCCTGGCGCATAATTGAAGGCCAACTCGCACACACACACATACATATACCGACTGGGTTGAATACTCACAGATCTTGATGCGCCTTGCTGGCTCATTAGATAACGCGACCTTGTCGTCAAGTGCCGTCATTCTCTTATCCTTAATCATTCTCCTCGTCGACGCCTGCTGCAGCTTGTCAACAACTGACGCCGGTCGGAAGTTTAAGTGATTGCAGCTAACGTTGCCGTTGCCGTTGCCTGCATTTAATTTATCAGCATCTTCTGCAGCCTCAACTGCTGCTCCTGCTGCTGTGTCTCCATCAACATCAACGGCAGCTGGCGTTGCGCCTGGGTAAACTTTGTCAACGGCACAAGGATTCCTCGACCTATCGACTTCATTGCTGATTTCCACAACGTCCTGTTTCTGTTGCACCTCCGACTCACACTCCGACTCTGCCACCTCCTCCTGCTCATCTCCTTGGGCATAGTGTGCAATGCGTTCAACGGAGCCCGCATACATCTCCATATCGGCCAAAAGTTTTACAACCCAATTAAGGTAAATCGGCACCAACAACGTGTAGTTTATGGCCAAACCGACCAGCGAGGGTGTTGGTGTCAGTTCCTTGGAGCTGCCGTTTTTATTGATGACATAAGTTCCTGCCGGCGTCGACGACGACGAGGAAGACGAAGGCGATGAGGACATCATTGCCTCCTTTGCGTAGCTGCTGCAACTGACGCTTGCCGTTGCCAGTGCCGTTACAATGGCCACAAAAACAATGCATCCACCCAGGTAATCCTGCAATAAAAGACCAAATGTGGGCGAAAGAGATGAAGACTTCTTCTGACGAGTGCTTGTTAGACCCTGTACTACAAAAGTCCAAAGGGTTTGTTGCGTTTTTGCATAAATAAAATGTGCGTAACAGGCAGACGGAGGTGTGGCAGACCCCTCAGCATGTACAGTCTCTCAAGTAATTGTTTTGACAGAAATTATAAATTCGTTAGACCCTGTACATCAAAAGTACGGGATATCCATTAAGTTCATTAGAATAAAGTGTGCTCAACAGGCGGGAGACTTCATTAGAAATTAAATTGCAAGCACAATTTAGGAGAATTTTAGATTTGGGGAACATAAAGATTAATATTAGCACTATGTGTGCTGAATATTATAAATTCGGAAGTTATTTGAAAAAACAATTTTGTACAGTTTCGATTAAAAGGAAAATAATAGAAGTTTAATTTGGCGACGAACAAATGCTTACAAATGTAGGTTTGTAATTTTTTTACATATTTACACAACAACTACAGGTCTCTCCCAGTCGAGTTTCAACTGCAGCTTTGTCGCCTAGTTACGGTTAGCATTTTGGTAAGGATTTTTTCCACATGACTTTTTAATCAGCCCACGTGTGCGTTTTGTGCGTTTTGTTCTTGGTCCTGGCATCAAAATGGATTCGTCAGCTCGCTTCTCTTCTTTGCCCAACGAGCTCGGCAAACTTTTTACTCTCTTTCATCTTAATGAAAGTTTTAACAGGGGGTAACTGCCAAACCACAATTGAAAAGTTTTTGTTTGCTGTTTTGTGGGTTGAGTTGATTGCCACTACCGCTCTCATTCACTTTCTCCATTGCTCTCCATCTTTCTCTCTATCTCTCTCTCTCTCTCTCTTACTCTGTGTACACATAAGCCTTGCCTAGTTGCATCAGGCAGACAAAGCTGTTGCATTTGTTGCCTCAAAGCTTCCTTTTGACTTTATTTTGGGTGTGCGTGTGTAATGGATGTTTTTGTTTTAAGTGGCTTGTGCTCACAATCAGTTTGATAGTCGATCGATATGTAGAGCCAATTTGTGCTCTAATTACAATATAATAGATCACAACGTAATTCCGGAAAAGTCTAGAAAAACAACAGACAAAAGTAATGATTGCTCACCTAGTTCTTTCCGTTATTTTTCACAACTCGTTGATGAACCTCGTTCTATATGAAAGCCCGAATAAATTACCCATTGATTAAAAAATATATTTTTATTGCTTATTTTGCTCATTGTAAATTTTTTTTATGTGTATATATTGCTATAATTTATGACTTCAAAAGAACTCTTAAATAGAAAAAAAGAATGAGAGATCACCCTTCATTTCATAGAATTCTCGGAAAGTCTCTTCACAGCTTAGACTCTCATTCTGAAAACCGTTCAAAGTCGCCTAGATTAACTTGTACAGCAAGCTCTCAGAACTCAGAAATACTTTATAACTAACCTATATTCTTCTAAAATAAATTAAATTTATTACTCTTGTATATTTTATTGTAGTACACATTTTTCATATTATTATTAGTTGTTTAACACATTAACGTGCGCACACTTTTTATAGAAGTAAGCTTTACCTGAATTTTAATTCAGAAACAGAAATTGCAAATTTTTGAATATTTATTATTTTAATTTTATGTAAAACATTTCTAATTTCTGGATAATCTGTGCATTTTTGGGAATTTTTGCTTGTGAGATTCTACACTGTTGACTCTACAGTATTTATATTTATGGCCTTTCCAACAAACGACTATTTCAGAAACACAAAGTTGCAGGCTAAGCTTAAACTCACTTAATGGGGGATGATTAGCTTTTGCCAACAATGTACAAATATAATTCAACTAAAAAGAATCTCTGGACACAGTTAATATTAAAACTTTAAGTATTTTCTGAAATTTCTTAATTGTTTATGAAATTTTCCACTAAGGTAGTACAGCTTAATCAAGTCAGCTTTTAATAATAAAATGAAGCAAGTAAGTTTAAAACTTCAAAATGGTCAAAATATACCTTTTTTACTAACTTAAAAGCCATAACTTCTGTTTTTTTTCAAGCATTCCGAAAGCATGCCAAAAAGATATTTAACGGAATTAGGATTAGGCATAGTAACACTGGCCCAAATTAACACTTTAAGCATTCAATTTGTGTGATATTTGGAACTAGTCCAAGACGTAACTCCATTGCGGTCTTAATATCAAATCTGTAGCCACACCTACATACCACAAATATGCATATTGCGAGTCTGCTGGCCGCACAGTCAATATACCCAATAAAACAAATAATTTGGCCAAACCCCTCAACGGGGGCAAACGCCTTCACATTTCAGATGCAAGTACGAGTAGAAGCCACAATTGTACACGTCAACACAGTGTGTACCAATTTGAGCGCAATCAATAGACACTTAAAACCCATAACCGACACTTGAACATTGTGATCTATGCCCAGTAAATGCCCCACAGACACAGAGTCTGACAGACAGCTAGTCGGAGAGACAGACAGATGGACAGACGGTCGAGTCAACTCACTTGCCAATAGACTTGTAATATGTACACAAGCCAGTTCCTAAGGGATAGGTTCCATCACCTGAACCAACGGCAGGGAGAGAAATAAGAGAGTGCTCGACTGGGAGAAACCCTGTAGTATCTAAATGATTTATATCTTTCGCTTTTTGACCAAGATAGTCATAATTTGGCTCAGTTCAATAGTTAGAAAGAGTAGGCCAGCCAAGAGAGGGAATAAATTAGTACCTTTATAATAATACCTTCTGAAATAATTAAAAAAAATCTCCTAAAAAAAACAATCTTAACCGTTTTTAGCACTTTTTCTGTACATTTGAAATTCTATCAACTTCTGGGAAAGTTAAAAAATTGTATTCAAAATTAAGTTGCTTAAGTTACTTACTTAGGAAATAAATTGGTATCTAAGAATGTACAAATAAATATAATAAAAATAATACCTTCAGAAATAATTAAAAAACTCACTGAAAAATAACAATCTTAACCATTTTTAGCAATTTTTCTGTACATTTTAAATTCTATCAACTTCTGGGAAAGTTCAAAAATTGTATTCAGAATAAAGTTACTTATTCTGTCTTTTTCAGCCTTTATTAATTAATTTTATGCACATTTAAAACTCGATCAACTTTAAAATAGGCAAAAGGCCGTTATTTACATTAAATTATTGCCGATATCTTTCAGGGTAAATTGTCTTGTACAACCTTTTCGATGGCAATCAAGAGTAGAGGGTATATCAATGCAACTGACCCGTCAACGCGTCCGTCTAAGTGATATGCCAATTGAATTCCAATTCAGATGCACCCCACACACACAATACACAAACAAAATGTGTGCTCGTAGTGAAATCAAATGTGCATAGCTGGCATATTGGCCAGAAGTGGACCTCAAAGGACTTACCAACGATATGCCCAGCCAGCGATTACTCGTATTCAATATGGTAAATGCAATTGTATTCGCCTCGAGACGTTTGAATAGAATTTCGGTGAAACGTGCCTGCTGATTGTATGCACGTATTGTGGTCACACCCTGTATTGTCTCCGATAGATGTGATATGACCGGTGAGTTTGTTGAATTCTCAATCCGTTGCAGCTCCCTGAAATGGACAATTCAAATATAAATATACGTTTGTATATGTTACTTAAGCTGCATTCAAATGTCTGTGCTTTTGCAATATTGCAGTTACAATTCAGTTTTCATAACAAAAGAATTGACAAGCTTAAATAAATATGCGTGTTCACAATAAATATTCTTTACAATTTAAAATGACTTCAATTTTAGTCAAAGTAGGGTCAATTAAACTTACTTAGTGACTTAAAATCTTGATGCCCAAAGTTATAAAGAGCTTAATTTAAAAAACAAATGTAGCTTTATAATTTATGAAATTTTAATGGATTTTAAAGCGAAATTCAACATTCAAATATGTGTATGCTATTTTTCGAAATATTTAATAACTTAAGTCAACTTTCTAATAAATATACTCAATGAATATTTAAGATACTTTCTACTTTTGGACTTACAGCCCAGCAATTCGGTGTTATTTATTTAGGACAAATAAACTCAATGCAAATTTGTATATTTGTTATTTAAATGAAACACAAATAAATAACAAAAATCCTGAGATATACATGGATTTAATAGTGAAATTGTAAAATGTACAATAAATTTTGCAAAATCTTTTTCAACCAATATGATTTCTCTCTTTAAGCTCAAGGATTCACCACAATTGTCGTCCAGTTTTTCGGCTTGAAAGTTTTCTTAAACTTTGCCTGCAGCAAAATATGCTTGGAAGACAATTATAAGCCGCAAATACTTGGATAGAAATCTGCTAATAGTGCCACCACTCGTACTATCTAAACAAAACTAAACAAGAGCCAAAGACAGTGAAGAAGACTACGACTGAAGAGAGAAAAAGAGCAGAGTTAAATTTACAAAATGCAAAGGACCTTTTGTTTTTGTTTCTTTTATTGTTGTTAGCTATTGTCGATGGCGGGAGTTCGGGGGTGATGGCCAAGTTTAACTGCTTATGGCCAAAAACTTTTGGCTAGCAAATGTTGACAACCACAATACTACTTCTACTGTTTGATAAACTTTTACAACAATTTCCCATCGCTTTCTATGAAAATATGTGCTGGGTTTCCCATAAGTACAGTGGGCGTGGCAATTGCCCGAATACATATTTGTTACACTTAACTTGAAAATTATGAAAGTCACTTTGTCAGCATTAAAACAGGAAATGTGAACATACATACATACATTTATTTAGTAGAAGAAATCATCACTTACCGCGCCGAACACCTGTAGAACTTCTGAATGGCATAGTAGGCACCACAAATGGGCAGGGTGAGGACCAGAAACCAAGGTGTAATGCTCACATTTATCAATACGGCAAACAGGCAGAGCAGAGAGAACTGCAACAAGCGTTGACTGGTTGCAGCGATTTTCTGTAAATGAAAATAAATACATGCACATGTATTAAAGGTGTTAATGGTGCAAGTTCAGTGGCGTAGTTATATATTCTATATGAAGGGGTCGTGCTAAATGAATAGAAACAACTCTGTAACTGTAGCAGAATGTATCAGAATTTGTGTAGATATGTACATAAATGTTGTTAAAGCCCAATTTACACGATCGGTTTCCGACCGACACTTTACGTTAATAAATCGTCGGTCTCGTGTGAACACGCAAAATTTTAGAGCGTCGGTTTGTCATCGAAGCAAACATTATACGTAAGAATGACATTTTTTGGTATTTTTTGGTGCTTGTTGAATGGCAACATTTTCCATCGGTCAAAAAGTGTCGGTCGGAAACCGACCGTGTAAATTGGGCTTAAGAGTCTTTCTATAATTTTCTGAAATTATAGTAGTAGTAATTTCATCGAAACTTTAATTGCACTATATATCTACTTTAAAATGTAGAAGATACCTTTGTATATTTTTAGTGGTTGTGGCTCTTACAGCTCGAATTATTAATAAATAAGTTGTTTGATTAGTAATAAACTTAATTGATTGGGAAATAATTTACATCTGTTAATTCACTTAATTGCATTATTTTTTGCTTAGTTCCAATAAAACTGAATATAATTTGGCTTAAATCTTCAGAAAAGTTAGAAGACATTAAAATAACAATAAAAGTATTAATCAGAGAATTCTTTTAATAAATTTTGTAGAAGCTTTATTTTAAGCTTGCACTCCACATTTATTTAATTTAATGTTATTGCAATTTTATTTCAATTTTGTTTCTCCATCTCTTTTAAGAATTCTTTCCTCCTCAGCGACGCCACTGACTGAGTAGATGAGTGAATATGCTGCTCCATATGGCATGCTAATATAGAAATAGAACCAGAAACTGGAGCTGGAAATGGAGCTGAAGCTGAGCTGGCAACAAGGAGGCAAGCAGGCAGATTTTGTGGCTTTTTGGCAGACATTTTTAAATGACTTTTGCTCGTTTGCGTCACGAATTGACAAATGACTAAATTTGCGTGTATGTCACAGTTTCCTGGCCTGGTCCCCCCAGAACATGTGCTATATTAACGAGTACAACTGCAGTGCTGTGCTAAATTCACAGAATTGGCTGAGTATTTCGTGTGTTCAAGTTTAGAGTATGGCTCACGTTTTGACAAATTCGTGTCACAAACGCTCCAGTCAGCAATGTTTCATAATCAAATTTTGTTTGCTCCCTGCTCGGATTTTACAAAGTGCTGTCGCTCCTGCAAAGTGCACAATGATTGAAGATTTATTTGGCAAAATGTACGAGTCTACATGACGTATACGCAATATTTTGGTTAGGTTCAAACACAAATTTAAATGGGTAGATATTAGGTAATATGGTTAATTAATCCTGTGACAGATTGCCTTAATTTCAATGTAGGATTTATTTCTAGCTAACTTAAAGTCGCTGGAAGTTTTAAGTTAATTTATAGCTTTTAAGAGAGTTGTGTTAAATACTTTACAAGGCCTTGAAAGGTCTAAAAACAGTTAAATTTAATAAAATAAAATTGAAAATTGTAGTATTATTCTTTATCATTTACAATAAAATTGTTGTTTTATTAATTCTTTGGAATTTTATATTCAAAAAATTAAAAAAAAAAAAATGTATGTCGTAATTTATATTGTTAAATGTATAACAGTTACTGTCCATATTAAAAGCAGTTTTTATTACACTAAGCTAATCTATAAAAGTTCTTTAAATAAAGATACGCTTTTAACAAATGGCAACCACAGTAAAGCATATCAATCAAGCTTTTCAGTTCAATCAAGCTGAACACAAACACAAATGTCCATACAGCTCGATAAAAGATTGACAAAAATGTTGTGCGGAAAAAGGTCAAACAAAATGAAAAACTATAATGAAAGGCATTCCTAAAAATGGCGTCAACAAACTCATATATTACACACGCATACAAGCACAGACACACACTCACACACAAACACACGCACACACGCAGAATGTCAATGCATAATGCGTGCTTATCAGGGACAAATCTAAAGCAGAACAGCAACAAGAATAACAACAACAACTAGAGCAACAAAAACTACAGGGAATGTGCTCATATTTTATACAGAATACAAAAAGCTAAAGCTAAAATTATGCGGACATATGTATGGATAAGTATGTGTTTACACAGAAAAAAAACTCGATTCAAAATTCAAGTTTAAAAATCTTGATTTAAGCATGTTTTTTTTTAAGTATGACTTCAGGATATTGTTGTTAAATAAACACAATATGCGGATAAAATGGTAACCACTAAGCAATAAAATAGTCAAAAAATTCTAAGCCATTTGATTTTACAGAACAAATTCTTCTAGGGCCCACATAGTCAAATTATTTGAGGAGAAGGAATTTTTAATTCGTAATTATATTAAGTATTTTGTACTTGGTTTAAAAACATTCCGGATTACCGAACTTCTGACAGCGTATCGGATTAATTTCTCTGTGTACATATTACTATGTGTATGTGTATGCACAGAGCAACAACAACAATAACAACAATAACAATAACAAATCTTACCTTATCAATGATCGCCATATCGTTGCTGAAACGATTCACAATGCGTCCGAGCGGTGTCACTTGAAAAAAATGTAAAGTTTTATGCAAAATCGTTTGCAACAGTTTATCGTGCAAATTACGACGGGCATTACAGCCGGCCCATTGTCCGGCCGGTGTTGATATCATGGCCATTATAATGCAAACACACGAAATTGTTGCATACATGCGAAAATAGTACGTGACTTCGTCGTTGTCCATATTCGTACTCATCGCTGGACTCTGATTCTGATTTTGCCACTGCTGCTGCTGCTGTGCCACATTCAGTGGCACATGGTCGCTCCAATGTTGCAGCCAAACGTCCGTGTAGACACGCAAACATTGCCAAATTAGTGCGGTAATAAAAAAGCCAATGATTATGGGCAAACCGGAGGCGCGCATGTACAGCAGATATATGTGATGCGATATTTGGCCATATTTGCGTTCCACATCCGTCGCAGTTGCTGCTGTTGCTGTTGATGTTGCTGCTGCTGTTGCCATTGTTGATGCCACATCACCTGAATGTTGCACCGCCTCGTCGTATGTTTCCTTTTTCCGTTCCCTTTCCTGTTCGTTTTCCTGCTCCTCTTCCTGCTCCGGTTCCTGTTCCTGCTCCTGTTTCTGTTTCTCTGGCTGAGTGAGTGACGTCACGTCGGACACGCCATCGTCATTGTCATCATTGTTATTGTTATTGTTATTGTTACGTCCATTTGTTGGTAATGCTTTGAAGTCGATTTTAACATCTGAAAAGATGAGTAGATTTTAAAGTTAATTTTAAACTAAAAGATGTTGGAGAGATATTTAATAAGAGGTAATAAAAATAAAAATAAAAATGATATTTTTTTTCTAGCCTGCATGTATTTGAGCCACAAAAGTCGACTGCTATTAATTTATTATCAATTTACAAAATAATTAGAAATTTAAGGTTTATAACTTAAATTATTATCTTTAATAATACAAAAATAATATTATTTTTTTCAAGGTATTTTACATTTTATCAATTCTATCAAACATTTTTTTAAACAATTGAAAGCACTAGTTACTATACTTGATTCCAGGGGATTTCCGGAACACACTTAATTGTAGAGCAACGGCGGGCACGAAACCTGAATTCGGGAGCTTAACAACATCAACAACAACAACCCTGTTAAAGTCTACCTATGTTAGGAGCAGCCGCTGCTCCCGGAGCCATTGCGTGCCCACCGCTGCTATAGAGTACTGTATTATAGATAATAGGCAACGGAATAAATCTAATGAACTATAGACAAGGAGAATAAGAAGTCTAGAGTTAATTTAACAAAATGCTCATATATTTTATTAATTAAAAAAAGCAGTTACTAATTTTCTCCTTGAAACTGAAATTGTCATAAAATGGTTTCTTTAATTCTTAATGAACTTTATATTACGATTTACTATATATATTACACAATATATTCATATCCACCTTACAAATAGTGCTAATTTAATTTCTCTCTTTCCTTTTCCTGATAAATTATGATCGATATATAATTTATCTTGCTACCGCCATACCCCTTGGCAGCAACAACAGCAACAAAAGAAAAAAATTGCAATACGAGTAAGTGGAAAAATATTTGTGTTATTTTGCATCGATTTCCAGGTGAAGGTAAAATGATTCTCGGCCAGCAACTGTTCGCTCCACCTGTCTGGCTATCAATGCGTTTCTCTGCTGATGTTTGTTTCAATAAAAATTCAATTTAACATGCACACACACACACACACACACACAGCCAAACACACATATAGACACAAACGCAGAAAGCATAAAAAAATATATATTTTTTCATTATTCGAGCGTTCTTTTGCTCTTCTTTTTATCTTTTTTTATGTCCTTTCATTTTTATTTGGTCGCTTTTTCCTTTACAATGTGCAACATGTTGCAATCAGCATTGAGTCTGGATGTGGCGCGTGTTGAGCAATTGAAAACGCTCTATAAAAAGAAATTAATAATTACCTGCAATTAAAATAGAAGTGCCTGCCATTGTTTTAATTTTATAAGACATTTTAAAGGCGACACTGAGGCGGTAAATCTTATTTAAGTACTTATAACGTGATAATTGAGTGCTCGATGATTTTTAATTATAATCAATCAAATAGATTTTCTTAAATATAATCTTAAGAACTGAAAGATTGAATTTCCTGCACGATCCTTACAGTATGCTGTAGAAAATAGAGAGGAATTGGTACGATTACGAGTTTCAACAGCTATTTATAAAAGCATTGACTCTATGAAAATATAAAGAGATATATGCAAGAATCTTTCAATTATGCCCCAGACAATACGTCAATATTATTGTTGGTCTTGTGCAAATTGATTGTTTGATCAAAGTCACAAACCGACAGCTGTTAAATTAGTTGAGAGGAGTTTGGGCAAACAATTTTCATTGCAATTTTCAAGGGTCGCACTACTGAGGGACTTTTGTGACACTCGCGCATCTGATTAAATTGAAAGTTTTCCGATGCAGGCTCGAAGTCGGCAAGTTGTCAGCCAAATATTGACAGCGGATAGATAGATCAATGCATTAAGTTAAGTAAAACTTTTGCTACCACAACTTGGCGTCGCACTCAAGACGCAATGTCTCTTTGACTCACCGATGGGAGTCTAAAACTTTTGAAATCAAACTTGATTTAAGTTTTAGCCACAGAAGATGAACTGAAACTGAACACAGCTCTATCGAAGCCGTTTCTTCGAGGCACGAAAATTAAAGCGAAATAGTGATAAATATGCAAACATTTCGCTTGCAACATCTTTGTGTGCAAATTTATTGTGCCAATGGTCTGAATTTGTTTATTCTATCTAATCAATATTCATTACAACAAACAGCTCAGACATCAGGCAACGCCCAAAGAGTTTTCCCAAAGTTTTCTCCCAGCCAACATTTATTGCAAACTCTGTTGCACATTCTTCAGTGTTTATTGATAGCCAAAGGAAAATGCCTGAGTTGCAGACGCAGTTCGCTTGCCTTTTAATCAGCTCAAATGCAAATTGTTTGTAAGATTCATGATATACCCTGCAGACAGGTCATAGATATCAAGGAATAGACGAAAGTTGGCAGACATACAGATTATGTGAATTAGTGTGATTAACATCAACACTTGTTAAAGTATTATATACATTTGTTTCAGAGCTTTATTTATTCTTGATGCTACTTTTAATTCTTATTCAAATAAATAATAGGTTTGAAATTCATAAATGTTAAATAATCATTCATCATCATAATCATTATTAATTAGATTAAGTTACGATTATTTTCGGTTTTTCCCAATTATTTAATGAATATGATTACAAAAAATAAAAAAAAAGTCTAAAATTATAACAATTATTCAAAAATAATCAGAAAAAATCAAAAATAACAATAAAAATAAAAATGTTCACAATTTTTGGTTAGTAGTTCCTATCGAAATTTAACAAGTATGTTTTAAAAACAATTTAAATACTACACATATGTTTGACAATTAAGAGAATTTGTTGTTTTTTTTTAATCTGTATTATTCTTTAAATAATAATATAAACAAAATAATTTACCAAAAGTTGAAAAATAAGAATTAATAGAATTGTGGTAATTAAAAATATTGAAGTTATTGATCATATTTCAGCTATAAAAAGTATTCATAGTTAAGCTGTTTTATCCTATTTAGATTATATATACAACCATTGATAAAATATAAAATACTTTCGAGTGAAAACCCATTTAAAAGATCGAAATAAAGAACTTTTTTAGTTGATTTTTATTTTCCCTTGTCGTTTCAAAATTACCTTACGCAATATTAGCATATTCTAAAGACTTTCAAAAGATTCCAATAACCGTCAAATAAATTAAATAGAAAACAATTTACTTGATTCAACAGCCTAAAGTACATTAAAGACAATATCACGTATACAAACTGTCTGCCAGCATCGATTAAGTTGACCCATATTGGGTAGAAGAGCATTCGATGCATACAAAATGCTATGCAACCAAGGACTAACTTTCGGGGACAGTTGGCAAGTGGAAGTACTGTAACAATATGTCAGTTGCATAACTTACGCTTCACAGGAGCAACTGGCGTTGCATGAGTCGCATCTTTGTGCATCTTTGTCTCACAATCGGAGTTTGTCGTCGTTGTTGTTTTTGTTGTTGTTGTTGTGTCCTGCGGATTGGATGTGTCAACGGCAGGCGATGATGGCACCGAACTTTGTTCAACTGTAGTTGGCAAAAGAGCAGCAGCGGCACTCGACTCCTCAGATATGCTCCTGAGTAACAGGCAAAGGATAACAGAGAAAACGAATTGAATTAAGAAGTCCAAAACTAATTCAAACAATTTTACTTACCGAATCGAATTTGTTGCGCTGAGCGGACGATGATGATGCTTTGGCTTATTAGAGCGCCGCATGGACATGCGTCGCAGAAACTGCTGAAAGCTGCCTCGGGATTGAGTTTCCCCCGCAGTTGCTGGAAGTGTTTGTGCCCCCTCAGAGTTTGGCACAAGTGTCGCCTCCATGGCCGGCGGCGAGGAGACATTGCGTGTCACTGGCGGATGATGCAATTTCTGTGCCGGCTGCCACGACTGCGCCCGCGGACACAGCTCGGGTGGCGGTGGCGGTGGTGTGATTGCCCCACTAACCGAATCCCCGCCATCGACGCTGCTGTCCGCGTAGCTGCTGCAACTGGCGGTCAAGACGCTGCGACGCAGCAGGTCGCCGCTGTTCGTGCTGGAGGTGGATGTGGCCGTCGCCGTGCTCAGACCGCTCAGGCGATGCCACGAGTTCCTCGACCGGGCACTGCTGCCCCGACGCTGCAGCGCGGCTCGACGTCGCGGTCGCATTATGACATCATCGGCCTGACACTCGTCAATCGGCAGCGGCACATCGTAGATGAGATGCCGGGAGCCATAGACACTGGATCGCTTGCGATGCTGATTAAAGCTGCCAGCCGACTGCAGGCCACAGCTGCTGCCACTGGCCATTGACAAGGACTGAGACAGAGAGGAATATAATTAAAGAAAAGCACATTAATTCGACTGTTTAAATTTCCAAGTTAATTAAAGCCGAATCAAGTCTTATAGTTTTAAACTAGACTAGATTGACATATTTTTAATAAAGGACCAACTGGTGTATGCTATAAGAAAAGCTTTAAAAGCACATTAGAGCGTAGAAAGCACGTTAAAGTTAACAGTTTTGTTCAAGACTCAGATGTATGTATGTAAAAAGCTTGCTAAACTGTAAGTCAAAAGCTCAATTAGCTATATTTAATTCATACCTGTTAAATAATAATTAGTAATCAAAATCATAAGTAATTAGATTATTTTTGTTTAAAAGTCGAGCAAATGGTTAAATTACTATTATTTTCGGTTTTACCCAATTATTTAATAATTACGATTACAATAAATAATGTATAATTATTACAATTATTCAAAAATAATCAGAAAAAATTAAAAATAATCAAAAATAATCTTTTTGGGTATTCGGATTATTTTTGATTTATTTCTGACTATTTCTAATTATTTTGGCTACTTTGATTGTGAAAATTTAAAATAATTAGATTTTTACTAAATATTCACAAATAATCAAAAATAAGCAGAAATAATCAGAAAAAATCAAATATAATCAGACTACTCATAAAGATTATTTTTGATTATATTTGATTATTTTTGAATTATTGTAATAATTTCATATTATTTCTGATTTTTTTGTAATCGTCATCATTAAATAATCACAAATTTTTGAACAGTGAATTATATGGTCACTACGATAATTTTCAAAAATAATCTAATTATTTAGTAATTCTAATCCAAATTTAATGTAAATTTATATTCTTGTGACGGCTGCTTTTTAATTAGCCTAAAATAAATAAACATTGGGCTTTCGTTATAAATCTATTTTTTATAAGCGTTTAATGTAGTGCAAGCTATTAGTCTTTTACATAATTAACCTAAATTAAAATTTTAAATTTAAAGCATAAAGTTCAACTAGTCAGGCATAATTAAATACACTCCTGCCATCGCTTTAATAAATTGCATTTATTATTCAGATGCTTTCAATCGACTGCAATTGGGCATTTAGCGATTACACTTACCGCTGGCACATCATCGTCCTCATCTTCATCTTCCTGCACAGCATTGCTGAGCGTGCTGTGAATGTCCGTACAAAAGGAGCTGCCATCATTTGCATCCAATTCCGAGTCGTTGCCCGCTTCTGAAGTCACCGAAATCGATCGCTGCAATCCCAATTTGCTCACATTCTTAAACAGTTTCCAACGTTCTCTGGCTGTGCGCTCGGCATAACTGAGAAAAGGTGATAAAACACACAGAAGAGCAGTAAATGTCATTAAAAATTAAGGCAAGATGACATCTTTCATTCAAGTTAATAATTACTTACTATCGAAGAAAGATTTATCTTATTGCGCATAAAATTTAAATAGATAAATTAATTTTCACGAATAATCGAAATGATTTAAATAGAGTTATCTTTATGATATGGTATATCTAATAGGTTAACGTTAAGTTTAGAATTCCAAATTAAAGGCAACATTTGTTTCAACTTTCTTCATCAAAATTTGTTTGCAGCTAGTGATAAATGTTTAAGAAAATGTTTGGCCATAAGTGTTCTTCAATGGAAGAGCGTGGCACGAGCAAGGATTCTTTTAGCCATTTTGCTCACACAAAAAGAAAAAAATATAAAGGATAAGCCGTCGACAATACCTCAGTCATATTCTAATCTATACCTGTCAAAAGGAAACAGAGGAAGAGAAAGATTTCCCTTTGGCGATGCCCAGATGCCGTACTCACTTTTGTTGTTGGTCCTTTGCATTTGCGTTTGCCTTAGCAATTATCGAGTTCCATTTGGCGATTATGTGCGGCTGCTTTAGCTCAATGTCCTTATAACTGCCACAAGCTTGCAGGCGGCCATCTTTCATCACAATTAACTGACAGGGTCATCGGAATGTAACGAAACGGAATGAAACGAAACGGAAATCAAAAGAATGAAACGAACGCAAAAATTACGAAACAGAAAATGGTAAAAAGTATAATGAAAAAATAGAAAAGATCAGAATAAAATAGTTGTCTTCGAACTACCGATGGTTGAATATTCTTACAGTAGTATATAATATTGGAAATAATAGAATAGAATAGGATGAAACATAATAAAATAGGTAAAAAAACACAACACAAAAAATTGAAAAATGTCCATTAACTTAATGTCCTTAAATTTAAATGAAATTTCAGAAGAAATCAAAAGAAGTAATGTATTTTTACGTAAATAAGCTCTTGAATGAAAACGAATAGAATAGAATAAAATAGAATAGATTATATTCTTAAAGGATATAATTTAAGAAATAATATTGTATAATAACTAATAATTAAAATACAAATGAATGAATTTAACGAAAACGAAATAAAGTTAAATATAGATTAATCGAACAATATTTTTATTTTATTTAATTAAATTTTATATTTATAAATAAATACATACATAATTAAGAGAAATTAAATTAAAACTTGTTGGACTTACTGAACACACCCGATTCTTTTCGATGTCAGCTTAAAGACTTAGAATTGGGGTACTCAGAAAACATTCCCTAGATTCAAAATCACTTCAAGAATTTACATATTTATAAACTGAATTTTTGGCTATAGTCACATTTTCGATAAGATAGTATAAAAACCCAATGTACTACAGTCTTTCAGACTCGAAAAGAAAGGAGATGCAGTACAAAAGGCAATAAATTCAATTTCGAAATTTAAATTTGAAATTTTTTTGTGTCTGCGTTTTAATTTTTTCTTTCTTTTTTAGTTTTTGCTTTGCGCCGCTGCAGTGCCTCCTGCTCAGATAATTGTAAAAATGTGAGCAAAAGTAGGAGAAGGAGTCGTGGAGTGGAGTGGGAGCCAACAGACCGGCAACAAATGGTCTTTCCAGGCAATTGCATTTATGGCCAAAAGGCGATAAATGGGAGCGGCATTTGGAGCGCAAAGTAACAAACGGATGCTAGGCAAAAGGCAAAAAGCAAAAATGCATAGTGCAAAAGCAGTAAAGCCACCACATTTTAAGCCAAGTTAAGAACCCACCCGAAACTGGACAGTTGTCAGTGGTAGCTGAGAAATTTGAATATGAAATGCTGTCTGGCCGAAGGGGCCACTTACATAATCCGCCTCCTTGATCAACTGTAATTGCTGTGTCACCAGGATGATGCTGCGGTTCGACTTCAATAGCATTTGGCGCACACACTGCTCGAAAACATGACTGCCCACCTCATTGTCCAGCGATGACAGCGGATCGTCCTAAAAAACACAAATTACATTTCAACATCGACAGCTTAAAAAGGTGACAGTCCTTACGCATATAAGGAATGAATAAGTAGTTATAGTAATGAATTTCAGATTATTATCGACATCATTGTAAATTTCATTGACATTTATATTTTTTTAAATATTTTTCGTATCATCATTAAAATTTAACAGACATTCTTATGCATTAAAACTAGCATTAATATTAATATTAGTACTATCATAATTATTCGAACTAAAATTAATTAATGCATTAATTTTTAACCGCACTCTTATATGCATTAAAATTAGCATAAACATTTCTTTTAGTGTAAGCATTAAAGTAAAATTAAAAATTTGCCTAAGCATTGAATAAAAACGGCATTAGTTAACATTGTCAATAATTAGCATTATAATTAGCATAAGCATTAAATTAACATTATCATTTATATAAGCAATAGTATTTACATTGACATTATTATCACATTTGAGTTTTAATAGCACATACGCAGTGTAAAAAGCATTAGCATTAGCATTAGCATTAGCATTAGCATTAGCATTAGCGTTAAGACTAACACTTTTTCTTTAAACTCTCATACTATGCTAATGACAACAATTAGCATTTTCATTAAAATCCTTAGCTATTTAGAAATTAAGTATCAACATCTTTGTTATTTTATATTTAACATTAATATCTCGTATTTTATCTTCATATGTGCATAATAAAAAACTGTTCATTAATTTTTATGAATTTTGTTTGCTAAACTCTAAAATAAGAAAGTCAATCGTTTTAGTTTTATAAAGTTTTTAGTTCGTCTGCCGCTCACTTTTATGACATTCCTCACATAAAACTTGTTTACCGTGCAACAATGTGTCGTGTTTTTTTTATAACAACATTGAACTTTAAGCACTACGTGAATTTTATGATCAGATGCATTCACATAAAGTGCACCGAGGCGTCGGATTGGCATGCAGTTAATCCCGTTAGAAATGGCCATGTCCTTGAGACACACTTACTCACCATTATGACGACGTTGGCCGATGAATAAATTGCACGTGCAATGGCAATTCGTTGCTTCTGTCCGCCGGATAGATTGATGCCACGCTCGCCGATTATCGTAAAATCGCCGGTCGGCATGAGTTCAATATCCGGTTTAAGAGCGCACGCATTCAGCACAAAATCGTAACGTTTCGGTCGAAATGATTCCCCAAACAGTATATTCTCCCGAATCGTGTCATTCAACAGCCAGGGACATTGCGGCACATACGAGATGGTACAGTTTCTGCATTAATCGGAAAGAAAATCCAAAGAAACATTTAATTATCTGCATAAATTAAGCCTTTTATTTGAGTTTTGATCAGATATAAAATTTATGACGCAAGAAGTCAGCAAGTTTCTGCTTATTTATGACTCGGATTAACCAAATCGACAATAGAATCAATTATTTATAGGTATTGGATATTAAGACGTTGCACGAATCCTTTTTAGCTATATGGAGTTAACGAAAATTTAATTGTAATTAAATTATTTATAAGGTACAATGTAAACCATAGACTTCTCATTATTCTCCATTTCCAATCGAAAATAAATGGAATCGAAAGCAATCGATTTTAATACAAATTTTAAGAAAAGATTCTTAAATATTTATAAAAGTTAGGAATGAAATCAAATTGTAGTTGGAACTTCATTCAAAATCTCGTTAACTTAATTAACTATTAATATATACAAATGATATTACTGTCATTGAAAAAGGCACACTTGAATTTGTTTACTGATCTCATTATTTATATATTTAATATCATTTTTATTATCATTTCTGTTAGATTCTGTTGGATTGCTTGGAAAAATGTAGTTTTTAATATACATTCCATAACATTTATTTAACATATTAAGTAACTTCAGTAACTTTTAGTGTCAATGTTCTCGTTTAATTGAATAACTTTCGCAGCACATGCAAATTTAACAGTAAAACCAAAGTTTTAATACAAAATGCCTTTAAGCTATAAACTTTCGACGTTAATCAAGGCAGTGCTAAATATATCCTTCCACACACACTTACACAAACATGCATACAGATGTAAGCTTTCGCTTTTACATGACATTGCTAATTATCGCAAATGCGAGTGACTTCAATTAATTAGCTGCAATTTAGTTAAGCGGCTTATATGATAACTTTCGCTATGTTTGCCCGACAAGCGCATAAACCGCAAACCTAGACAGACTCACACATTTACACACACTCAACTACCTACACACACACACACACACAAATCCACCACATTCACACGCTCATACACACTTGCGGCATAATTAAGTGACTCGCATGAGGTGCAGATAAAGTGATTGGTTTTCTTAGCGACCGCAAAATTGCCAAACCACAGGCTTGTGACCAGTATTGTAATATGTCAAATCATTGCAAGTGTTGTACACGGGAATTATCATCATTGAGTAACTGTTATAATCGTTACTAATGCTGCCACATTTGTGCGGTTTCCGTAAACACATATGTATGTATATCTGCAGATAATTTAATTTACCATTATTGCTTACATATTATGGGTGAGATTTGCTTAATTTGCTCACACTTTACATGATGATTGACGGCAAGGTTCATTCAGGTTATGCAAATCTCCAGAGTTACTCTAAATATTTGAGATAATCAGGCAATTTGGAGCACCTAGAGTGAGGTTAGCTTATCGCAGTAAGCTCAATTACTATGAATACTTTTACAAATGAAGCATATGATTAGCTTATAATTTACAACACTTTTAATAATGTATGGAACTATTTTATTGCAAAATACATAGACTGTACATAATATCTCAATTTCTAGAAATTATTTTAGATTTTTCCAACATAAATGTTTAGTATATTTTTTAATTTGAACAAAAATCTTATAATTCTGTTAAATTTTCTTAGTTTACAGAAGGGCTTTTTATGTTTTTGGAACTAATGAAAACTAAACAGTTGCAAAATAAATTTTCAAAAATTTCCTGAAATGGTAGTAACTTTTTTTACCTTTTTAAGTTTATATATTTTAAAAGAAATGATTTGAATTGTTTTAAAGTTTGACAAATTTTCAATTATTGTCCAAAATATATTTTTCTTTTGTAAGTAAACTGTTTATAGTAAATAAATAAATAAAAATATTATACTTTCTTTAATTTATAATAAAGCTTTTATAAGTTAAATTTTCTACCCAGTCCTTACGATTTGTCAACTTTGCAAATAAAAGCAGATTTTATTTATATAAAGTACCATTTTCTCTCACAGTTTTGTTAAGTTAAAGCATCTTTCCTGAGACGCTTAACACTGCACGTAGCTCACATTATGTATGCGCCCTGTTGACCCGATTACGCTAACCGCACAAACTACCACACCTGATTGTCAGAGCCATTAAATCACACTTTGCACCTCATATCAAACAGCGTTTGAGTTGGCCGCAGTCCGTTTAGACATTCCCTTAGCCCTCCGACCATCTGCAGCTCCCCTCTAGGCCCTTGTAAATCCCAATCTTGTTGGCTTTCAGATTTTGGTATCGTCGTTGTCTCGTCGTCGTATCGTCGTGTCTGGCAGCTGAAAATCACAAAAGCGCACACACTTAACAATCGTTAAGTTCATGTGGCCCCTGCAATCTATGCCAATGTGTACATGTGCAGTCGTACAATAAATTTCAAAGCCAAAAAAAAGGAGAGATGCAGGAAAAGACTGAGACAGAGTGTGAGACAGAAAGAGAAGGAGAGAGAGAGACAGGAAGATTCAGTGCACACACCCGAACAACACAGACATTTATTACAGTAATTGAAATTATTGCACATTTTGCGTTTGGCAAGGCGGAACGAAAGAGGCGGTATGGGAGAGATGGAAAGAAGGATGTAAGGAGGAAAGGAGGGGAAAGAAAAACAACAAGAGTAAAGTTGTATCCTGGCAATGGAGTGCCGACTCCTTTGCAGCCTGCTGTGCGATCTCTGCTTGTTAAATGCATTTTTATATGGCAGCCACGCCTTCAGTTTGCCAAGCACTTTGTTACAGCTTCTCGATGGGAGGGGGTGCGGTATGTGGTGCACTTCGCTTCCTTTATTTTATGTGCAATAAAATTAACATATACAGACATTTTGTGATAAATTACCGCATCACGTGATGTGCCTGGAAACGACTGTAAAAATATGTTGAATGACTGCAGCGACGACGAGGCGACTGTGGTAAGTGCAACAACTACAACTACAACTGCAACGGCTACATTTAATTTGAGCATTTTCCCTGCCCGCATTAAAAGTGAAATTGTGATTACAGCTAAAGTTGTTGCTTGGCATTAAATGCCGCAAGATGCATGCCACAGACGACTGACGTCTGACGACTGTCCCCTCAGAGCTGTCGCCTCCGACCAATCCCACCCCCTCGTTGTGGTCTGCAAACTTTCTCTGACATTTAGCGACAAATGCCTTTGCGTATTTGCTGAAGCACAATGCATTCATTTAAATTTGCTCAACAGTGCGTATGCGTGATGCGTTTTAATAGCTTAAAAGCCATGCGGCTGCTGAGTGGCTTACAAATGGTTTGTATGCACCTTTTTGTGGCAAGGTGCTTTGGCTTAACAGCACAAGTAGATTAACCTAATAGTTCAAGCTCGGTTTCCCTTCCTGTGTGACTTGTAACTATTTCAACTTAAATTAAAAATGATCTTTTAAATTTGAATGCTTCTTTAAATTAAGTAATAGTCAGCATTTAAACTTTTTTCGTATTTGAATCATTTCTATATGCCATTTACGTATGTAAATATATAAAAACATAACATAATTCGGAAAAATGTTTGGAAAATGTTCTGTATTTCTAATTACTTTTATTTCAAATAAAATGAAATAAAATAATAAAATTATACGTTCTCTCTAATAACTTCTTACATTACATTCTACATTTTTTTTGCATTTCCGAAGTAAGGTAAATATATTCGTTGAATATACAAAAGTACAAATAACCAGATTTCAAGTTTTTTTTCTATAAACTACTTAGAAAAGTTGAACATACGAAAGCGATTTCTGTGGCACCCCAGATAAAGTCCTTTCAATATGTATGAAGATCTTTTGAAATAAGTAAATGTTAAGTTCAAAAAATAGCTGAAAATAAAAAAAAAATAAAAAAAGCAATGCTTCGATAAGCAATCATTAATATAATGGTACTTTGAATTATTTTAAAATTGATACCATATTAAATATTTAAAATGAAGAACTTAAAATATGTCTGATAAATATGTGTATTATTAAATTTGGATAAAAATTAATAATGTTATTTGCAATAAATTTAAAAGCTCTTCACTGTCACTTGAACTTTTAAATTCAACTTAAATTTTAGTTGAGTTTATTTTGCAGCTTGACACTTTGAGTTGGCTTAGATTACGCACGTTTCGTTGTGTGCCCGTGAGCCAAAAAACAGGCAACAGGGGCAACAACTACAGCTATACGACGACCTCCCATGTAAATATTTAAATTATTTATGTGCCATTTTCAGTTGTGTCAACAACAGAGGCGCCTGTTGCCTCCTACTCCCTACTCCTATTTATTACCTGCTGCATTTCCCTCCTCAAAAAGGTGAATAGGCGCCTTCAGTTTGTTTGCTCATTTAACGGCATTTAATTGCATAATTTTCGGTATACACTCAAATTAATTAGCCAAACTATGGGCTAAGGTTTGCCATTCATTTTAGCTTCAATTCAGTTTTGAAGGTCATGACCTAAGGGGGCTCAAACTTTTGCCAAACTTTAATTGCGCTTACATTCAGTCGTTTTTTGGGACTAACACTTGAATCAACAACGGCATTGGGATTGGAAACAAGCACGTGTGGCAATCATATCCAACTATTTTCACACTCGGCTACATTTAATTAAAGTTTTCCAATTCTATATATGTGCGGGTGGATGTGTGTGTGCGTGTGTGTGTGTGTGTGTTTGGTTGTGTGTCTTCGTCTTTGGGCTCCCTTTTTTGCATACAGACTGTCAATTTGGTAGAGCATACAAAGCGGCGTTTGCAAGTTTTCTTGGCCTTCAACTGTACCATAAATAAAATGCAATAAGCTCAGCTCCCCTCTCTCTTCGGCTTCCCTTTTTCCAACAATTTCATTTGCCGCCCTTACCGAATTTCCTTCTTTACCCTTAACCGTAACAGCAAAAGCGTTTTCAATAAATTTTCTTACACCACAGGCCAAGTGTGTAGTTACATGTGTGTGTAACATTTCAATTCACAAGTTTTCATTTTCATTTTCGTTATTCGTTTTGGTTTTCATTTTTGGTGATTCCCCGCACAAAATACGATGTGTTGCCTACTTTTAGGGCTGCCATTAAAATGCATTGCCATAATATGCGTTTTATATGCAAAACTGCAATTGGTATCAATAGATTCACTTCAATTCCCTACACACTCACAGTTTGAATACTTTTACTGGTATATTACGAGTAAAAGCCTCAGTTAGTTGCCTTATTTATGGGCTGACTGATGTGCTAAGCAGCCGTACACATGGAAAACGAGGTTACACCTGCTGTTTTTTATGTAAACGGGGTTTCTTACTTATAAATATTCCAAATAAATTGAAAAATAAATTATTATATCTGTATAAGACAGCTTGCAAAAAGCTGAACAAGTTGTAAATACTTATACAAAGTTGAATTAGATTCGAAGATCAGAAATTCCCTATTATGTTTCACGTAAAAAACTTGTTAATATTTGAAAAAATTCAAATTAATGATATACCGCCTCTAATATTAAATTAAATACTTATTCCGAATCTCTGTTAATATATATTAAATTCCATAAGTCATAGGCAAGGAGACGCCGCTCATTAACTCTCTGTTTAAATTACATTAAAAAACTATTTGAAAATGTTATTTATTCTGTAAAAATTTAAAATTTAAAATGAAAATAAAAATAATAAAAATATGATGTGGGGGATTTGAGCTCGGGACCTCGGAGGGAAGGTAACCAAATGTTATATCTTATCTTTTTATTATACGCATCTTTTAAATCAGTGGTGGGCACAAAATCTGAATGCGGGGGCAGCCGATAGCTTCCGGAGCCCATGCGTGCCCACCGCTGTTTTAAATTTTCCTTGTTATAATTTTTTTTTGTGTCAAAGTTATTCATCCTTAACTCTCAACTTTATAGTAAATTTAAGGATTTTGCGTATTGATAGAATTGAGTGATCGGTTTTAATTACTTTGTAATTCTCAATTCCAATTTATCGTAAATTTAACTTTACATATGTATTTGTTAAAACCAAATATCAGCATAATGGAATGCAAGTTTCTATCTGTCTGAATAAGATGATTATAGTAAATTGAATGTACTTACTTGTGCCAAAACATATTCCCCGCCAGCAGTGGCATCTCCATGAGAAGAGCTGAGAGCAAGGATGTCTTGCCACTGCCATTCTTGCCCACAATGATGGTTAATCTGCCCTTGGGTATGGCCATCTCCTGGACATGTAGCTGGACCATGGGCATTTGACTCTGAGGCTGCCAGGTGAAGAGACCATCGTTGATGGACACCGCAATGTCATCGGGCATCTTGAGCAGCAGCGAATCACGTCGCCAACTATCCGTATTCCGGGCACGCAATGCTGAAAACTCCAGAGGTTTTTCAACGGTACCACCAAAGAGTTTGGGAGGACGAATGGCCACATAGGGCGTATTCCTTAGTAACTCACGACGCTGCTGAACGAGCTTGGTGTGGCCCAGTTCATGGATGAACGTTGGCGGGGATTTGTCATCTGTCTGCTCGGCATTCGCCTGCAGCAGAGGTGTAATGGGTTCCGATTGTGCCAAAGGTGCTGGCGATGGCGGTGATGGCGGCTGGGAATCGGGAATGCGTAAACGTAATGCGAGTCGTTGTTCCTTTAACCGATTCTCCGCCTGGGCTGTGCGCAGTATCAGGTTGGACTTTTCCTGTGTCTCGTACATATCGAGCGAAGCGTCACTTTTACTCAAAATACGTGCCATATTCCTGATGCCCTCGAATTGCTTTTGAATCTCCGGAGCATGCAAGAATCTCTCCAGACGACGCGTCGATACCCTTGCCGCTATGATAATTGGCACCGTTATGGGAAAGATCAGCAGTGGCACCGTTAGCTGCTGGAACAATGCCAAAGCGGAGAACAGGTGACTGGCATTGAAATTCAGGTGAGAATCCTGAGGCAGGTAAACGTAGACAGCCAAGGTAACGAATGTGATCAGCACCGTTGAAATATGCGTCAAAATAGCTGTGAATCACATGAAAACAATGGGATTAGATTATAATAACTTGATGTTATCACTACCTACTCATAAACGTCCAGTACATGGAGTCCTTATTGAGATACTTGAGCTCCTGCTTGCGTGCTGCTTGAATCTTTCGCAGAAATACCTCATCCCAGGCATTCAGCTTGATGATCTTAATTCCTATTAACGTATCGTGTATTCGCTTCAAGCGCTCATCCGTGTATTTCTGTGGAACAACAAAAATATTGTTATAAAATTGAATTTTAAATTAAGCGCTGCAATTAATTATACCTAAATTTAACTATTTAATTTAATGTGAACAATAGAAGTTTAATATAATAAATTCTCAGCATTCACATGGAATAATTAAAGTTCAAAATATGTTACATGATTTGATAACCGTATGTAAAAAAAAATATTTACAATAATGCTTTTAAGCAAATTCAAATTTGAACTAGGAAATTCGCCGATACGTTCCACATGGAAAGAATAAAGCAAATTCATAGAACATTAATAGCTCCTAATAATAAGAATACTCCAAAATATATCGCATTAAATTTTAATCAGAAATAAATTCAGGAAAAATCAAACTAACACAAACAATCAAATGATTCTTATCTTATAATATCTCGCATTACATTTTTAAACAAAAAAATTTTCATGTGATAAATATCCCAATCAGAAAATAATTAAACGAAACTATCTATCTATCTATATCTCCAAAATATATTTTGATAATTCTTGAATGAAAATGGAAACTGAAATCAAATCAGAGAAAATGTACCAAAAATATTTGTGAGCTTATTGTCAGCCTATTTACATGGGTTTAACTACAAAATAACTTGGCCCAAAACTTACATTGGCCATAAGTAACTGAAGAAAGCCCCAACAATCTAGCAGTAATTTGAACAGCTGGCCAGAAGCAAAAACCGAAATTCAATTAACTGAAGTTGACCAGCTAGCAATAACTTTAAATTGACCACAAATCTGTTAACAGGAAACTTTTAATGAGCCGACAGCAATAGCAACGCAACAACAATAAAACAACAACAACAACTCAGACAAAGTTTGAGAGAGAAAACCCCAAAACAAATTCTCGACTGTTAAACGTCAAAATAACAAGCTGACAGTCAGGCAGGCAGCAGGCAAATGGCCAAAACGCAGCTGACCATTCTGGCCATTTCATGCTTAATACAAAATGTTATGAATTTCATTTGATATTGAAATGCTTTCACCATAGTTAAAGTCTGTTGGATTAAATACAAACATAAGTCAATTGTACATATTCTTACTTACCGCTATCACATCGGCATTCTTGGACATCGCATTCCCGATGAGGAACTGCAACGGCGTCATAATGACAATACAGACAATGGCACCAATCACCGCACTTATGCCCAGCTTCAGATACAGCAAGTAGATGACAATGGCTATCTGTAAGTAAATACAAATACAAATACATGCATGAGTATGCGAATGAATTACATGTATTCAATTGATTTGCTTATGCAAATTATGCAGACATTGCAATATATACACATATATGTAAGTACATATATACCATGACAATGTCTCGAGTGTGGAATTGTGTATGC